>JAOWBW010000797.1:228014-394607 GCA_026119855.1 Campanula takesimana | reverse complement strand
CAGCCTACTTTTAGTAGGAGTTTCTATCTTATGTTGATTCAGACATGCCTTAGGGCAAAACCAAATTAACGTGTGCCTAACTGTATGTTCGAGGGTAGAGATTGTTGTGGTTTTGATGAAGAATTCCGGGCCTATTGATTTTGGGAGCGTCTGGACTTTGTTTCTGCATGATTTCTTCTTCTGACAAGGGCCGGCTGGGCACTTCTGAAGTGGGAGGCGGGCGCCTCAAGATGGTGGATGTGAGACGCGTGCGTTTCCCAAGTGGGTGTCAGGAGGCGCGCGCTTCTGGGGAGCAAATTTTGGGGCTTGACATTTGCTGGCTAAAAGATCCCAACAGCTATAAATATCAGCCTCTGTTCGAACACATTCTTCCAACAGCTCTTTTCTGCCATTCTTGAACATCTTTTCTGCTCAATTTAGCTTGTAATCCACTTTTTCCATGGCCTCCAATTCTTTCACCTTTGATACCAAGGTTATTGGTGAATATGAGAAGGATTTATCAACTTTTGTGTACTCTTTCAAGACCCCCCCAAGAAGGATTTTGTCAAAGACTTTGGATTCCGCATTCTCTTCACGTTACGGACGTGAAGCCGGACTGGGATTTGTTGAAGGCCGCTGCAGCTTTTGGGATTGTGACAGTCACACCTTAATGGTGCCGACCGTTGATGACTTTGGTGACATTCTTGGCATGCCGCTGGTGGGTCAAATTGCCGTCCCTAAATATCATTGTGGAGTGATTGATTCTTGGTCCGACTTGTTGAACCTTCCTAGTGGAGATGTGAGAAAGATGTTTCACGGTACCGTGGTAGATATAACCGAGTTGCCAATGTTCTTCAGTTTGCATTCAGATGACCCGGCGGTTCAGTCTTTCAAGAGGAGTGCCATGGCGTCTTGATTTTTCAGTGAAGTTCTTTTCGTTACATCCTTCGAGACAGCGGACGCACAATTGGCTGAGATTATCTTGCAGCCAATGAGCAACAATTCAATATAATCTCTCTTATAGTTGGGGAGACCCTGCACGGTCTTGATGAGTTGCATCGAACGGCGAGATGTGTCGGGAAGCCCCTTGCTTCTAACCACATGGCTCCGGAACACTTTAGGATTTATTCTTTGGAAGGTGATCTGTCTCCCTTTGCTGTTCACTGGAGAAAATTGCTGATTCGAGACTTAATCGAGGATAGTCGGAAGAAGTTCTTTGCTTCTCAGGCATCGACTGACATTGAGTGGTTCCTCTTTTATTGGGTCTTCGTCCTTTTGTGGAGTGGACTATGGGTTTTGGGCATGTGGTCCTTCCTGGCCTCAGGGATTCTTCGTTTTATCAGTCGGAGCGGGTTCTGAGGCAGTTCGGCCGTCAGCAGATAATCCCTTTCCTAGGAGTGGGGTGCTTCGTCTTGTCTCGTATATGGGTCCAGACTTTTTGAGAGAGCTCCAATATGCTTGGGGAGGTGACCGTCATCGGTGGGCTTCCGTCCCTCCCCATCGGGGTAGTATTTTCCTTCCCGAGAGTTACTTGGACTATTTGTTCGGCACTCTCTACCGCGGTATCACTTGGGTAGACACCCTTCGGGTACAAGGAAGCTGCTGCTGATTCGAACAATATTCTGGCTGACCCTTTCGGTACTCTTTTGGATGACTTTTATGCTAGGAGACTCTCTGTTGCGCAGAAGGTTTCAGTCCGTCTCAGTGTTCCTAGACCTCCTGTTGGTCCCAGAGACACAACAAGGTATGAAAAGAGGCTAGAGGGGGGTGAATAGCCTATTTAAAATTCTAACCATTTTTCAAAATTCAACCTTTATGCTTACACTTGAATTTTGCGGTAGATGAAATACCACGCGGTCAAGTATAAAATGCACAGCGGAAGTTTTCGTTGAAACAAGTTGAGTTGTTTTTGATAAGTTCAATGCGGTAGGCAAAATGTGTGGTAGGTTAAGAATGCGGTCAGTAAGTGTGCGGTCGGTTGATATGCGGTAGGCTTGAGTGAGGTAGGTTGAGAGATTGAAAACTTGTGTCTTAGAGATTTTTGGCAAATGATAAGTTAGTCAGATTTTAACTTAGGCAATGAGGTAGACAAACAAACACAATTCACAATTGTTCTTAAATCTGAAAGATCAACACTAAAAAGACAAACAAGATTAATATGAACAAATGAAGAACAATAAGAACAAGATGAACAAGACTTAAAGTAAATTTGCAGAAATGTAAAGAGCAGTAAGTAAAGAACACAATGATTTGGAAATGTTCGATCTGTTAAAAGATCTACGTCCTTTACCAAGATGGTCAGTCTTAGATTTTGAATGAGGTATATATTAGATTCGATAGTACATATTACAGAGATGAAGTATTTGAATCAACACCTATTTCTATGAAGAACAATCCTAGACTTAGACCAGTGTATCCCTATTGATTCAATCTATGTGATTGATCAATCGGGGTGAGTGTGTGTGTAAGAATCAAGAGCTCTTTGGAATCTATATGATTTTAGAGCTTAATGAACTTTTGTGATGAGGCTTGAGATTGATCTTGAAGGTTTCTGGAGACTAGTTTGAAGACTTGAAGGTTGAGTGCTTAAAGATTCGAAGGATTCTGGAAATCTTGAATATGATCTTCAATCACCAAGAATTTCAACAGCAATTTCTCTCTTAGAATCTCAGTGTAAGTTTTAATGAAGAACACAAGGACTATTTATAGCCTTGAATGAGAAACTAGCCGTTGGAAATACTTGGGTTCCAAGTTGAAGGACAATGAGTTGTTGATTTCTAATTGGAGCTCAGTCTGAGTTGTCCTTTAGTTGCAGAGTCATGGTGGTCCAACTGTACTATGATGACAGTTGTATTCAAATTTGAAATTTGAATTTGCAACGTTCTAAACTAACCAAGGTAAGGACGCAAGTGTGATCACGGTTGAGTTTGAACCAACTTGAATTTATTCAACCAGGTTCTATGCGGTAGAGATTCACGCGGTAGGTTGGAACCATGCAGCAAGTTGATATATGCGGCAAGCATAGAGCCATGCGGTAGGCATTCCATGCGGTAGGTTGATTGCATGAGGTAACTTTGGTCATGCGGCAGGCTTCATGCGGTAGGCTTGGGCCTTACCTCATATCTCCAGACTTAGAAAAAAATGAGGGTCCTAATCTGCTAAGCCTATACAACTATAAAGTGGACTATTCTAAATGAAGTATAAGTACTTCTTACAATATATCCTAAAGTCCACAAAGGGTAAAGAAATAAGGTTATGGGATCAATCAAATTAAGGTAATAGGAGTGGTTTTTAATAAGCATACCCAATACCTCCCAAGAAGATAGGATTGAGAGTCGTTCGGGTGGCCCTTCGAAAGCTAAGAGAAAATTAAATTTTTCCTAGTACCCCAGATTGCAATTAGTCGACCACTTGTTAGGATTTAATGTTTTTTATTTCTTTTATTGCTCAACATCCGTTGTAATGGTTAAAATAGTTCAATGATTGAATAAAAATTGCATCTTGTTACAACATGATTGGGTAAATTATTGTTTTAGACCGCACCCGAAGGTTGCCTACGTTCCTCTCGTAGAGAGGCTCAGGTCTCCGTAGTTCAAACAAATGAAGACCATTTTTTATTTTATTTTTTTATATGCACCCTGTTTTTTGCCTAGACCGCCCTTTCGGGTTTTTCAATCTAGCGGGCTTCTTTTTGCACGTGCTCTAATTTTTGCCTAGGCCGCCCTTGCGGGTTTTCAAACTAGCGAGCGTTTTTTTTTAATGGTCTTTATTTGTTAAGCGTAGAACTTCTTGAGTTTGTCGAGGTTGACCTCCTTTGGCAATTGATCACCATCCTAGTCTACGAGTCGGACTGCACCGCCGCTTAGTATCTTCTTTACCACGTAAGGACGATCCATCGAGGTCCCCACTTCCCAAGGGGATTCATGGCATTGGGACGATGTTGTCTTAGGACCAAATCTCCCACTTTGATGTTTCGAGGCTTCACCTTCTTGTTGAAAGATCTTGCCATTCTCTGTTGATAGGCCCTTGTGCGTTCAAACACTCTTAACCTCTTTCGTCGAGTAGGGATAGTTGCTCGTATCGACTTTGCATCCAATCAACCTTTTTGACTTGGTTCTCGAGTAAGACCCGTAGAGAAGGAACTTCGAGTTCGACTGGGAGTACGGCTTCAGAACCATAAACCAATAAGTACTGAGTTTCTCCCGTTGCTGACCGTATTGATGTGCGGTAGCGCCACAATGCTAGTGGTAGTTTCTCGGGCCAATCCCTTCCTGTTGAAGCCATTTTTCGTATGATGACTTCGATTGTCTTATTTGCTGCTTCGACCGCTCCGTTGGCTTGGGGGCGGTACGGGGATGACTTGTGCTTGGTAATTTTGTAGTCAACCAAAAGTGCATCCATTTCTTTCTCGAAGTGAGAGCCATTATCGGAGATGATCTCATGAGGAATACTGTATCGGCATATGATGTTGTTCTTCACGAATTCAGCCACTTTATTAGCGTTACCCATTTTGTGAAGTAATCCATGGCCACTAAGATAAATGACTGTCCGTTGCTCCCCGTAGGATGGACTTTGCCGATGATATCTATGCCCCAACAAGAGAATGGCCATGGTGTGGTCATGTTGTACAATTGTGAAGGTGGAGCATGTTGTAGATTGGCATGGAATTGGCACTTGGCGCATTTCTTGACTTTCTCTATGCATTCTTGTTCCATTGTAGTCCAATAGTAACCAATACGGAGTATCTTCTTGGCCAACATAATCCCATTCATGTGGGGTCCACACTCGCCTTCATGGACTTCATGCATGATTTCTCGAGCTTCGGACTCATTTGCACATAAGAGATTGATCCCTTGATGATGTCTCTTGTAGACTCGGTTTCCAATCAACACATATCTGGTGGCTAGCTTTTGTAGTGCTATCGGGTTTTCCCATTGCTGTTCTCGGGAAAGGTGCTGTTGTTGAGAAATTCATGATGTCAGTGTACCACAGGGGGTTATCTTGGACTTCATTGATCTCAATGTTCATGCAGTATGCCGGACTGGCTTTTCTTGAAATTTGAAGGGTTTCACCATTTTTCCTTTGGGCATCTCAACCAGTGAGGCTATAGTAGCCAATACATCGGCAAAGCGGTTCTTGTCCCTTGGCAATAATTGAACGTGATGTCTTGGAACTGTTCAACCAATTCCTCGAGGTGTTGACCATACTGTTGGAGGGTCGGGTCTTGGATTCGCCATTTACCCGATGTTTGATTGATAAGAGCAGGGAGTCACCGAATACTTCTAGATCTGTGACATTTCTTTCTAGGGCCGCTTCTAGCCCCGATATGCATGCCTCATACTCGGCAATGTTGCTGGTAGCTTCGAATTCAAGACGGACGGCAATTGGAGTGTAGATGTCCCTTTGGATCGACAAGCAACATTCTATCCCATAACCATGTTTATTGGCGGTGCCATCGAAAAGAGTTGCCACTTATTTTCCTCGGTTGTAGTGCAAACCAAGTGCTTGTTGGAAAACTGTAAGTCCTCCCCCTTCACTTCGTCACACGGAAATTCAGCAAGCTGATCACTGAACACTTTCCCTCTGATGGATTTGAGTGTGACGTAAGTGATATCATAGCCGGCGAGCATGAAGTACCACTTGGCTATCCTTGTTGACATGAAAGGCTTCTCGAAGATGTAGCGGAGCGGGTCCACTTTTGCTACTAGCTTGATTGGAAAGGATTCTATGTATGTAATGTTTGAGCTTTTGAGTGACCCACACTAATGCTGCACATGACTTTTCTAAGGCAGAGTAGTTCTTTTCGCCTCCTTGAAATCGGCGACTAACAAAATAAATTGCATTCTCCTTTGTGGAGTCTCGTTGCTCTTGTGCTAGCATAGCCCCGAGGGCTTCATCGTTCACTGTGAGATAGAGCAAGAGAGGCTTCTCCTTGTGAGGTGGAACCAAGACTGGAGGGCATGTCAAGTAATGTTTCACTTGGTCGAAAGCTTCTTGGCAAGCGTCGGTTAATTCTAGAGCAACATTCTTCTTGAGTAGCTTGAATATTAGCTCACACATGGAAGTAAGCTGGTGCACAAACCGACTGATGTACTGAAGTCTGCCTATGAAACCTTTGATTTCTTTCTGTGTCTTGGGAAGAGGCATGTCAATGATTGCCTTGATTTTTAGGGATCTGCTTCAATACCCTTTTCTGTGACCATGTAGCCAAGAACTTTACCTCGGATAACCCAAATGTGCACTTTGCGGGATTGAGCCTCATCTTGTGTTGATGAAGCCTTTCAAAGAATTTGCGGAGATCGATCAAATGTTGACCGTCGGTCCCTTTGGAGTGGATGATCATGTCGTCCACGTAGACCTCGATCTCTTTGTGAATCATGTCATGGAACAAGTCTGTCACGGCTCTCTGATAAGTAGCCCCAGCGTTCCTTAACCCAAACGGCATAACTGTGTAGCAAAAGGTGCCCCACGGTGTTGTGAAAGAAGTCTTGTGTTGATCCTCTTAGGCCATGAGAATCTGATTATACCCAGCAAATCCGTCCACAAATGATGAACTTCGTAGGCAGCAGTGGAGTCGACTAGCATGTCGATGTTGGGTAGTGGGAAGTCATCCTTTTGGAGAAGCTTTGTTCAAATCCCGGAAGTCCACACATACACGGACCTTGCCATTAGCTTTTCTCTGACTATCACGACGTTTGCAAGCCATGTTGGATACTCAATAACCTTTATGAAGCCCACACTGAGAAGCTTTTCCATCTTTTCTTTGACTTGTAAAGACCATTCTGGCTTGATCTTTCTGAGTTTCTGCTTTGTCGGCTTAGCCTTGTCTCTGATCGGAATTCTGTGCTCCGCGACCTTTCTTTCTAAACCTGGCATGTCTTTGTATGACCATGCAAATACATCCACGAACTCTTTAGCAGTGCAGTCAATCTGTCTTTCTCTTCCCCCTTGAAGAAGCTTCCGATCTTGGTTTCTTTCGGCTCTTCGTCGGTACCCAGATTAACAACATGCAGTTCTTCGTCAGCCCCTGGACCATTTTCACACACGACTACGGACCTGTTGAGCAAGTTCATTTAAGTATGTTGTGTTTCGTGATCTATTTCATCATTATTTGAATCGTTATTAACTAGTTCATTAGATTCGTTATTAGTTAATTCATCATTCATGATGTTTGCAATCTCGGGATACTCAGAAAGATCAATTTTTCATTAACAAAGAAAGGAACACTCGCTCGGCTATGCCTCCATATCCTCTTGGGTGAGGGTATCAGAAACACATTCGGACTCGAAAGTGAAAGTGAACAAGTCTTCCTTTGTGACCTTGCGCGGAATGCAAACCCATCTTCTCGACCAAGAATTCCTCGGATACCACGGGTCCCTTCGTAGAATACCAGTTGTTGATCGGCTTGGAGCTTGGCTGGATCTCGCTGATAGTTTCTTTTCTCGTATTGGTGTCGTAGATGGCATTGACTTGGCACTCATCCATGATGGCAAACTCTTCGAACATGGAGGTTAATCTGCCCCACAATAATCTCTGTCTCGGACTCTATGGTCACTTTCTTCCCCCCACCATTCTCGGGGCAACATGAGAGTTGGTTCCCTTTCGGATTTATGAATCTCACAGTCGGCAAAGATTTCAAGACCGGGCTTTCTAATTCCCTTGCTGTTAACCCATGGCTCGGGAAAGATTACGTACGGAACCTCTTCCCCTTGATGGATAAAGTAGCCACTCAGTGTCTTGCGGTAAAGCCTTAAATGGGAATCTCATAATGATGGCCTTCCCTTCGGGCTTGGGCCTTTTCATTCTTGATGGCTTGCTCGTGTTTCAAGTCATCTCTGGAAGGCTCATATCCCAAACCGAACGTGTTCTTAACAGAAGGAACCTCAATAGGTTGCATCCTTCCTTGTTGATATTTCCCTAGGCCTAAACCAGGAAGTAATCATATTCCTCACCATGCGGAGGACTTTGAGATTGCCAAGGGTCCATGATCTGTTTCCCCTTCTTTGTCAATGGCGTTGATTGAGACGCCGGAGAGGGTAGAGTCTGCTAAACCATGCTGAATTTGGTGAATGGGTTCCCCTTTCTGTGGATAGTGACGTTTTTGCCATAACGGTTACTATTTCATCTCCATTTCTGAACTTCACACATTGATGGAGAGTCGAAGGGACGACATTAGACTGTGTATCACGGTCGGCCCAGAGAAAATTGAATGAGGAAGGGACGTTGAGCACTTGGAATGGGACGGACATGACCATTCTCCAAACTCAATGTCTATTTCCACCATACCTATGACTGTGCGGGCAGTTCTATCGTAACCTCGGATCACTTGAGTAGAAGGCTTTAAGTCTGAATTCTAAGCCCCAGTATGCCCATGATTCGGCTAGGCATCAAGTTGAGTGCGGAACCACCGTCAACCAAGACTCTGAAATAGGTCTCCCCCTTCTCTTACTTTGAGGTAGATGGCTCATTGTGATCGGACCTAAATGGTGGAAGGTCCATGTCGGCAAAAGTGATGACATTGCCAAAATGAATGTGACCTATCATTGCCGTAAGGTCTTCGGGAGTTGTATCGGGAGAGATCGACGTGTCGTCGAGATTACTGATGACAAGATCTTGGTGCTTCTTTGAGGATGCAATGAGGTCCCAAATGGAGATGTTGGCTTGAGTTTTCTTGAGTTGAACCAATAAAGGGTCTTCGGGAGTGTCGCGAGCTTGCGGTCTTTGAGAAGAGGTGCTTGGTGCAGAAGTAGCGGGGTTGCTTGCTATGACTCCTCCAGATCGAGTTAGCATGTTGACGTTCCCATCTTGCTTTTTTTTCCTATTCTCTAGTACTTCCCTCATTACCTTCATCGTAAGTCACAACGTAACAAGAATTGTCAAATTTATTCATCACATTGGAGCACTCATTCACAATTGGGATTGAATGAGTGGTCTCCTCAAATTCTCCTACCTCTATTTACATTGACATCCTCGCCATTAGTCACTATGAACTCTTTCTTGTCTATGAGATCTTAGATGACATTGCGGAGGACAAAGCATTCCTCGGTGGTGTGGCCACTATGTTGGTGGTAGTCACAATGCTTATGGTAGGCATGGTTGGGACGTATCGTCTTGGGTTTGTACCCTTGGAGGGGAGTAACTTGCCCTTTGGCTTGAGAGCTTCGAAGGCCTCGGTGATGGTCATGCCTTGGAGAGGAGTATAGACACGATCATCTTGAAATTTCTTGCCTTATGGTGGGGGAACCCTTTTGTAATTCCCTTGTCGGTATAACGGCATTGACCGAAGCCTCTTTTGCAGAGTTAGAAGCGGCCTTGTAACGGAAGCTAGGAGTATTTTTCTTGATCTCCTTGAGCAACTCATCCATTCGTATTCCCGCCTCATACATTTGAGAGAAATCGGCATAGAAGCCCCACTTAGGTGGGTGCGGAGATCAATCTTTAGACACTTGAGGAAGATGTCCATTTGCTCCTTGGTGTTAGGCCTCTCGACAATCTCAGCAAGCTTGTCATTCCACCTTCTCGTGAAGTCAATGAAGGACTCATTGTCCATTTGAGTAGTGTTCTCGAGCTCTTTCTTGGTTGGCCGGTGGGTGGTGTTGCCTTGGTATTGACTCTTAAAGGCAAGTATGGCGGCGTCCCAATCAAGACGGATTGTGAGCGGGAGAGTTGCATACCAATCCTTTGCCGCCTCCTCAAGAGTAAGAGGGAAGCATTATGCCATAACCTTGGGAGAGACCTTCATCGGTACCATAGCCCAAATGTAAGTCTCGATGTGTGCCATGGGATAAGAGTTGCCCTTAAACTTACTGATGTCGGGCATCTTGAACTTGTAGGGGAGAGGGCCATGGTGCTCATGAGAATGGATGACTGATAAAGGCTTGTGTCGGAGCCTTTCCCCAAGTTGAGACCATTGAAGCGTTGATCTATATAAGCCATAATTGAATCAACCATCTTGTGCTCATTGTTTTCGGTGCTCGGTTCCCCCATTTTCTTGGTACGGGCACTAACATAAAGGCTCTCAAAAGCCTTGGGCCTTGTCCACTCGGACTCTTCATTGTCTTTCTTGTCTTTACCCTTGGCGAGCTTGGTGAGCGTTTCTTTCATTTGCTCCATCTCGGCCTCGTGGGCCTCCCTTTGATTGTCGAGGTGCGATTGCCAAAGGTCATCCTTATTCTGGGCCTCCTTATTAAGAGTGGAAACTTGTTCTTGGAGCACTTGGACCATAGCTGAAAGTTGCTCGAGAGACATGGTGTTGCTGCTGCCGGTCATGGTTGCTGTTGGAGCTGTTGGAGTAATCACTTCACGGACTAACCGATTCGCTGAATCCCGGTAGACTCTGTAAGTACCAATTGAATCTATACTGCAGAAGAGGCCCTTGTCAGTATTGAGTAACACTTTCGGTCCATGAAGAGGCTTAGAACACACATTGGGCACACGACTCAAAACCACATAAGAAAAAGTTTTTTTTTTTTTTTTTTTTATAAGTCGGAGGGACGGGATTAGACGTGTCCAATCCGGTTAACTACCGGTTATAACCGCGGTTAGAAATTTCACATGGAACCAACCGTAACGGCTAACCGGCTATAACGGTTAAGGTTAGGCGGTTAACCGGTTAACCCGGTTAAACCACCTAATTTTTAACCTTTTTTTTAAAAAAAAAAAAAACTGAAAATGTCAAAAAAGTGACTTGAAATCTGGAAATTTAACTAAAAATGTCAAAGAACTAACGGAAAATTTGAATAAACTGGCTGAAGTCCTTACAAAATAACTGGAATCGTTAAAAATCTGACTGGAAATATGAAAATAAGTTAAATAACTGACTAAATTCTGGAAATTTAACTGAAAATCTTCTATTCTTGTCTTTCGGGATGCTTTGTTGTAATATGCCTCTTGAATGTACCGTACCCACCACCTTTTCTAAATATGTACGTCATTCCACAATACTTGCAAGTGAATTTGTGTGTGGCGTAGTGGGCGCCATTTACAAGCCATCATCATTGAGTGGTGTGATTGTAAAATGCCTCCCCATAATAGTAAATTGTCCCACCCTCTCATTGTTTGAATTGGAAGCCATTTCGTTAGAAAGTTAACGAAAAAAGTAATAAACTTGGGGATGTTTAATTGTAGAGAAAGATTTATATTGTAGAGAAAGGGTTTGTGAGGTAGTAGTGTGAAAAAATAGTGAGGAGGGAGGGGGTATTTATAGTTAAATTGGTGGAAATTCTCAGCCAAGTTAAAAAATAGCCGTTGGGGGACCAAACTGACATAATTCAAAGTGGTGGACCACAATGTGCAGAACAGAAACTCAGAAAATTCAAAAAAAAAAAATGGGCTGGGCTGGGACTTTCTTGGACTGGGCTTGGGCGCTTGGTGGGCTGGAGGCTGGAGCTGGAGGAGTGGTGGGCCGACGCCTACTGGGCCGCTAGGTTAATATGCTTGGCCTTGGGCATTTTCGTTTTTTCCTTTGGTTTGGGTTTGGCCCAACGAAAAAAATTATATTTAAGCCTTTTTTTTTTTGGGGACAGAAAGTTAATAAACTTGTAAAATGTAATTATTTTTTTCAAAAATATTTAAAAATATGTTAGCATTAAATTGAAACCAAAAGATTTTTTTTTGAGCTTTTTCAAAAAATACTCAAGAAATATAGTGTATTTTTTTTTAAAAAAAAAGGGACGGTACCCTTAAATTTTTATTAATTAAAATTAAAATTACAAAGAGGGGGACAACCAAACCTTGCCCTTTTATAATTAAGGGAGGGCATAATGGAACATTTACCTCAACTTAACTATTACAATGAAACTAAAATAAAACTATTCTAAACATTAAAAATATAAAAACTTTCTAATTGCCTTCCCCTTCCGAACTTCCAGTAGACCCTTCCAAGTCGTATTGATATCGTGGATCTTGTATATCAGTAGACCCTTCCAAGTCGTATTGATATCGTGGATCTTGTATATCCTCTTTATAAGGCATATATTGCTCTCTCTTTTCCGCTCTAATCCAATCACCAAGTAAGAGTTGATTTTCCAAATTATCAACCGTTAGTTGGGAACGTCTTGGATCCAAAACATTTCCTCCACGCTAAATGCCGATTCGACCGCCACGTTGAAGCGGGAGAGGCTAAGACTTCTTTTGCAATTAAAGAGAGTATGGGATAACTTTCATGCCTTTGTGCCCACCACCTCAAAACGTCAAATTTAGTTGGATTTGGATTTGAAGTGTTTTGTACATAATCAAAATTGGAGTTGAAATATAATTCCAACTCGTAAGGAATGGTAGAAGAAGAAGAAGCCATTCTAGGACGTTTTGAGGAAAACAAGTCGTCAAAAAATCCATATGGATTGAAAGTGAGCCCACCATCTTCTTGTGTAGCAATATCTTGATTAGCATATGAGGGTTCTTGTTGTTGTTGAGAAGGATTTCCATACTTTGCATTATACTCATTATAAAGAGTCACCAAATCTTGTTTTGTATTTTGAACAATAATCGCCGGGCTTTCATGTACTCCGTCCCCATTTGGGTATAAATTCTCATAATAAAACTTTACTATCGCCTCTAGGTTGTCCAATGTAACACGGGGATCGAATAATTTTGCAACAAAAAATAGAGACGGAATAGTATCAAAATATTTTAGCCACTTTACCCCCATTTCAATAATGCTTGGGCCCAAAACGTCGCAACTTGCTAGCATGTTAAAACTTCGAACAATTGCAACACATTGCTCAAGTACCAAAAAAGAAGTTGGATAATAAACTCCCGACAAAGCCTCGGTAGCGGTAAAGAAAATCTTTAATAATTGACATAAATTAATGCAAGCGTTCCAATGATAAGCAAATAAAGGGATGCCCGTACCCAATGAAGAAAAAATTCCATGAGAAGCTCTTTATACTCAAAACCATCCTTTAACATTGTATAGGTGGAATTCCACCTAGTCGGAACATCCATAGAAAAATATTTTTCATTTAAACCCTTACTTTTCAAAAAATTGATCCATTTTCTTGTAACTCTATTTTTTTTTTTTTTTTTGCAATAAAAAAGAGAGCATCTCTAATGGTTTAACATATGTCTCCAACGCATCCAAACCGTCTTAAACACATAAATTAATTATATGACATAAACATCTTATATGAAATAACTTACCCCCAAGTGACGGTTGACAAATATGCTTCAACTCCGGTATACTAGCGGTATTAGCACTAGCGTTGTCGAATGAAATAGTGAATATTTTTTGAATAATTTGCCAAAACGCCGTGCAACTTTCTACAAATATTTTCCGCATAATGGGGTGGTTCAAAACTATCATATGCAATTAATCTTTTTTGGATAGTCCATGAATTATCTATCCAATGGCATGTAACACCCAAATAACTATTTCTAAGCCAATGATCACTCCAACCATCGGCACAAATTGAAACTCTATGATTTAATTTTACTAAATCCTCAATTAATTTTAATTTATATTCCGACACCACCATTTTAATATCGCGTACTAGAGTCGACCGTGGCACTTTATGACCGATGAATTTAAAGAAAGTCTAATAAAATTTTGAAAAAAAATCATCATCCGCAAAATTAAAAGGAAGCCCTTTAACACACACAAATTTGGCCAACTCTTTCCTATAAAAGATATTATTAAATTTAAATAATATCGAAGACGTACCTTGGCCTTGAGCAATTGGATTGAATTGTAATTGAGATTGATCGCCCTCAATCCCAAGTTTGTCGGGATATTTTGATGACATATGCGCGTTCATTGACCCATACCCTCCACCTTTTTTAAAGCCGTACCATTTTGGACAATAGTTGCATTGCGCTTTGAAATGGATATGGTCATTGGGGTCAATTTGTATTTTTTGGAAATGGATCGCAATAATGTCGGATCTAGATTCTCGTGGTTGACGTTGTTGTGCTTGTCCTTGTCCGCGACTCCGACCACCTCGAACTCGGCCTCGGCCGCCTCTACCACTTTGACTTTCAACAATATTTTCTTCCGTCCCTTGCTCATTTTGATTTTCAACAAAGGGTTCCTCAAAAAATTGATCAAAATCTTGGTTTTGGGAGGTAGAATCAACATGAGACTTGCCAATATTTCGAGATGAAGACATTTTTTTAACTGAAATCTGGAAAACTAACTGAAATCTTGAAATTTAACTGGAAAATGTCAAAAAACTGACTGGAACCGTTAAAAAATTGACTGGAACCGTTAAAAACTGACTGGAAAACTGGAAAAAATTAACTAAAAACTGACAAACTAACTGGAACCTTAAACAACTGACTGGAAATCTGAAAAAATTAACTAAAAACTGATAAAACTAATTGGAACCGTTAAAAAATGACTGGAAATCTGAAAAAATTAACTGAAAACTGATAAACTAACTGGAACCGTTAAAAAACTGACTGGAAATCTGAAAAAACTAACTGAAAACTGATAAATTAACTGGAACCGTTAAAAAACTGACTGGAATTCGTTAAATAACTGACAGGAATTTGGAAACTAACTGGAATCTGTTAAATAACTAACTGGAAACTAATTGAAATTTGAAAATTAACTGGAGTCTTTGAAGAGTAGAGAGAGAACTATGGAGAGAAGTAGGTAGGGTAGAATTGTGGGAAAAGATTGGGAGGAAGGACGGGATATTTATAGTTTCAAAAAACTGGAAAATTTTTTTTTTTTTATTTTCTGCATTATAGCCGTTTTTTGTCAGAAAAGTAACGGCCAAAAACTGACAAACTAGCCGTTTTGGACCTTTCTGGTCAACTAGCCGTTGGGAGGGGCCACACTGTCATTTCTGGAAAAATCAGGTGCATAATGCATTTTAGCCGGTTTAACCGCCGGTCCAACCGGTTACTTAACCGACGGTTATAACCGCCGGTTGACCGGTTGGTGGAATCTCTAACCTTAACCGGACCGGCCCCATCCGGTTAACATCCAAAACGGTTGGCCGGTTTTGACCGGTTTTGACCGGCCGGTTAACCGCCGGTTAGCCAGTTCCGGTGGAGTTTTGGACACGTCTGGACGGGATCTCTTTTGAGTTTCTAAGAAAATAATGTAATCGTCACACTAGTATATAGACCATCTCGCGGTCCCATATACTCATCGGATTCCATCACGCTTGTGAATCCTACACATGTCGGGATTAAACTAAATTAATGTAGTAAAGCATACATGCGGGGACGGATTTTTATTTTCGTCCATAATAACCACTTGGGGACGGAGTTTTATTTCGTTCATGATAACCACTTGGCATGTATGTTTTGAAGACATTAGTTTAGGGAAATATCGGCACATGAAAACCGTCTTTAGTCACGGAGTGTTAGACCTTAACTAGAATTGTGGTGGCTTGTGCTCGGCTAATGAGAGGCTTAAGGTCACCCCGGCATGTAGTCATGAACTACGCCACGGGTTGAGGTTTACCGCTTCGAAAGAGTCAAGGTCGGGTGGAGCTTGAAACTTCCTATGACGGGCCTCGACGGGTTTGGGGTTATAAACTTGTGCGACTCGATAGTGAGCAATTCATAGGAGTTTGTGCACGTAGTGTGAGGTCCAACATGTGACAAAACATTTTTTACTTTTTTTTTTTATGAAAGAAAAGCAAATAAGCACATAATTACAACCCTCGAATCACCCGTGTGACCGATAAAAAAAAACACAAAATGAAACAGTTAAGAGGTCCAAATCAGTCCATGATGCAGGCAACTGCGCCCACACCCCAATCATTCTGCTCTGTTCTGAAACTGTCCCTGTTCTGGAAAACCACCCAGAAGCGCGCGCCTCTGGCCTGTGTTGTGGGATGCACGCGCCTGGCGCAGAGTCTATGGGAGGCGCCCGCTTCTGGGCAAACCTGTCAGATTGTTAGACTTTGGACTCAGGGATTTCCCTGGTTCTGAATGTATATTGTAACCCCTGCAGAAATGATTAGTGTAGAAAAAAAGAAGAAGAACAGGAAGAACATCAGGAAGCGGGCGACTCTGGTCCTTGATGTGGGCCAGAGGCGCACGCTTCCCCCATCAGGAACCAGAATACCCAGAAAAGATGTAGATTTTGATCAGAAACGCAAGTTTAGCCCTCAAACATCCCCAGCGGAGTCGCCACTGTAGATACCCCGGGGACCACGGCTTGGCTAGAGCGGTGAGTTACCCTAGGATGTCTATTTGTGTTTTAGAGTCGCCACCTATGTTTTAGATGAACATAAGAAAAACCTAATGTTTATAGCCTAAGTTTGATTACGAAAACAGAGATTCTTTGTTATGAGGTTCGGGGGTTAGGTTACGAGATGGGAAGTACTTAAACACCCATCTCGCCCAACTAAAGTTGGCCTTGCTTGATCAAAATCTACATAAATGATGAAATGTTTTTCTTATCCTTGATGATAAAAGGGGGGGGGGGTTCAAAAAAGGGGTGTTTGGAATGTAGGGAGATGACTCCGTGACTAGCTTCAATGAAGTGAAGTAGTCTTTGGTGTCATGTACCAAAAATGTTAGGGTGATTGCACTTTTGATTAAAGCAAAAGAAAGAGAGAAGAGATGAAGTAGAAAAGGAGAGAAAAGAGTAGTCTTTTACCTATACTTCAAAGAACTTCAAAGACTCCTTCAAGAAGTTCTTAGGAAAATGCCTTGTAAGTATTTGTGTATAGTTTTGTTAATGATTCAAATCTTCCCCCTTTTCAATGGTGAATTAGAGGGGGTTTTATAGGTAAAGAAGGTGTGTTTTTGGTGCCAAAACCAAGTCACAAAGGTCAGTTTCCCGGGCAAATCCTGTTAAAAGGAGCAAGGGAGGGATTCTTGGACAGAAATCTGTAACTGACGCCCAGGTGCGCGCGCCTCCTGCCTTGGTGGCGGGATGCGCGCGCCTCTGGCCCCAAAGGGTGAAAGCGTGCGCCTTGGAGATGGCCAAAATGATAGAATGGACTAGAAAGTCAGCACTGTTATTCAGTCTGGTCCCTGGATTTAACGAAGTCAGTCAGGAACTTAACAGAAGTAACAGAAACTAACGAGAAACACATAAAATAGGGAGAAACACAAAATCAAATGCGCAATCGGGGTGAGCGGTCCAAGGCGGGGTGTCTACAGCAAGACCCGCGTAAGCGGGGCGGAGTGGGTGTTTAAGTACTTCTCACTCCGTCACCTAACCCCCGAACCCTTTTCTCCCGAATCTTTGGTTTCGTAATATTAAAACAGGCTATTTCTTTAGGTTTTTCTTATATTTCCTTAATAACATAGGTGGCGACTCTACAATCTAAAATCAATTAGACATCCAAGGATAATTCACCGCTCTAGCCAAGTAGTGGGTTTTTCCGGGGTATCTACAGTGGCGACTCTGCTGGGGAAGACTTAGAGGGTTAAACTTGCGTTCCTGCTTTTGGTGTTCTTTTATTCTGTTTTCTGGGCATTTTGGTAAAAAGGGTTGGAAGCGCGCGCCTCTGGCCTTCATGTCCTAAAGCGCGCGCGTCCGACCCCTATTACCAGAATCGCCCGCCTCTCATCTCGTCCTTCAATTCCATGTTTCTGTGCTAACAATTATTGCAGGGGAAAGTTTTATTATTTAGGGTCAAGGCAATTCCTTGAACCCATCAGTTTGCAGGTTTTTACCCAGAACCGGACGCCTCTGCCCGCCTCCTCCTAACGCGTGCGCCTTCCGCACAGGCATCACAATGCGCGCGCTTCTGGGCGCATTTCTAGAACATAAACAGTGCACAGAACAGAACAGTTTTGACCGTGTGTGGGCACCGGGCCTGCACATGAATGATTTTACTTCTGTTTATTTTATCGGTCACACGGGTGATTCGAAAGTTGTAAATATGTGCTTATTTGTTTTTTCTTTTCTTAAAAAAAAGTAAAAAAAAAAATGTCACTTGGCTTGACCTCACACTACATGCACATATTCCTATGAATTGCTCATAATCGAGTCGCACAAGTCCAACCCCAAACCCGTCGAGGCCCGTCCTAGAGAGTTTCAAGCTCCACCCGACCTTGACTCTCTCGAAGCGGTAAACCTCAACCCGTGGCATAGTTCATGACTACATGCCGAGGGTGACCTTAAGCCTCTCTTTAGCCAAGCACAAGCCAACACATTCTTAGTCTAGGTTCTAACACTCTGTGACTAAGTCGGTTTTTCATGTGTCGAGATTTCCCTAAACTAATGTCATCAAATCATACATGTCGTTTCCGAAACAAACAAGTGGTTATTATGGACGAAATAAAACTCCGTCCCCAAGTGGTTATTATGGACGAAATAAAACTCCGTCCCCGCATGTATGCTTTATGACATTAATTTAGTTTAATCCCGCCACATGTAGGTATCACAAGCGCGGTGGAATCCGATGAGTATATGGGACGCGAGAAGGTCTATATACTAGTGTGACGATTCCACTATTTTTCTAGAAACCCCAAAAAGGACTCCGTCCTTCCGACTTTTGTAAATAAATAAAAAAAAAAGAGTCATTTTTCTTTATGTAGTTGAGTATTTTCTCTTGTTTGTGGGTGAAATTATTTTATTCAAAAGGTGTTTGTGGGCCAATCTAAGATCAACCGTGCTCTTTCAATAGGTCCAATGGCTTCCAACGGCAACAACAACAAGGGTGAGAACATTTCCGTGTCTAACGAAAGGCTCTTCAACATAATATGAGCCATGGGTGAACAAATGGATAGACTTTACGAGAATGCCCGCTGCAAGGATGATTTGTGGCAAGCCCGTTTTGATCTCGAGAGGAGAATTCACGAGGAATAGATTTCCGAACTCAAGGCCCGTCTGCAAGAGTTCACCGACAACAAGGCAAAAGTCAACGGTAAAACATGCTCAAGTGGCCCGCCCCTCAAAAGTAAAAAAGGTGCCGCCAAAAACCAAGTTTTCACTCCTCTCCTAGGAATGACCCGAGACGAAGCACTTGAAATTTTGGTAGAAAGTGGAAAGGTCAAGACTTTAGAAGGATACAAGCCAAATATGATACCGAAGAATCATGCATTTGGTGAATGGTGCAACTACCACAAGCATAGCGGCCACACTACCGAGGGATGTTTCCTTCTCCGAAACATCATCCAAGATTTGATCGACAATGGTGAATTTACCTTGGGTGAAGAGCAACTCATCAAGGAAGAGGCTTAGATTAGAAATGGGGCTTCAACAAGAGATCATGCCACAAGGAGAACTACAACGACAAGGATGACGACAACAATATCCGTTTCTCTTTCTCTACCTAGTAATAGGAATAAAAAAAAAGAGTCAAAAGTCCTCTTAAGTGTGCATTAAGTTTTCTCTCGTCTTGCTTATGTTAAAGTTCGAGTCGGTCTTATCAAATAAAAGTCGTTCTTGTCCTCATACACTTTTCCAAGTTGTTCAATTTAATTCTTGTCAAAATGATGAAAATACGTCTAAACGAGTTTTGGAACGAAGGCCATCACTTGAACGCCTAGGGCTAAACATCAGAAGACGAAGCCAAGCCATCAAGTGCCAAAGCAAGGTGGAACTACAACCATGGAGAAAAATCAAGCAATGTTTCAAAGGGAGATTAAAAAAAAAAAAAAGGTCGCTAGGTTGACTCTTCAAAACAACCTAGGCAAAAGTTAGAGCACAAAAAAAAAAAAAAAAAAAATCCCCCTCAATCAAAGAAGTACAAGATCAAGATCATCCATCCACCATCAAAGGACAAAGCTACATCGACAACCATCACGGCGAAAGGAACATCTACAAGAACTACGGTGACCTGAGCCTCTACACTAGAGGAACGTAGGCAACCTGCGGGTCCGGTCTCATGCAAGAAAGAAGATATGTTTAGCCCTAGTGCGTTATGATGATCGGCCTTCATCTCGAACTTGTCAAGACATCTTTGTTCGAGTCATTTTCCAATGAATTAATCACCTCAAGGTTGAACAACTTTCCTAGATTTGAAATCATTTCACGTTCCTTGTCGAGTCTAGGGGCTTCTTATCTTTCAGTGACGCTCCCAGTTTCTTGCAATCAAATTGGGGCTTTCCTTCTCTTCTCTCTTAATGACTTACTTGCCTTCGTGAGTCATTCAAAAAAAATATACATAAAGTCAATACTAGGGCCACTTCCCTAGTCAAGTCAATGTCACTCACCTTTAGTGACAAAAAGTCTCCACCGCAAAATCACATGTCTTATCTCCTCAGCTAGAGTCAATGCACACTTCCTCATTAATCGAGTCAAAATGAAGACGCAAAAGAGATGCCCGCTAGATTGAAAACCCAAAAGGGCGGTCTAGGCAAAAAAACATGTTGCGTTATAAAATAAAAATAAAAATGAGAGAGTGAGAGAGAGAGAGAAGGGAAAGAGAAATGGAGATCCCCGGCCTCTAAAAGAAGACAAGTTCTACATTGAATCTCCTCAGCAAGTCAAATCCCCACCGAGTCAACTTCGTAATTGCAAAGGGCTCGACAAGATACGGCACAATCAAAGCTCGTTTTGGGTTATTGGCATGAGAGAGATTGTTCTTGCAATGTGCATTATTGGGAAGGCCCCTGGTAACCAAGATCCATCCAAGAACGAGCTCATGATTGATATGGGGTGCGAGGTTGCACAAATGGTCCACAATGAGTCAATTGGTTTGGGCAGTAAATGACAACAACGTGTGACTCAGTTTTCAAGTTTCTTCAAGTATGTGCCCCTAAAGTATGTCAAAAGGCTTCCCGTGATTGGAGTAGCTCTTGCCATGTCCTCTTATGTTTGTGCCCCCGCACGAGGACGAGTCTCTTGCCTTGCTCAACAAATGATGACGCCCTAGGGGCTATGTGACTTAAGAACGAGAGCTTCTTTTGCTTCATTTGACAGTTAATGAGCCCTAGGGGCTACGCCCAAGAAAGATGTGTGAGACTATCCTCAAAGTCTCTCAAAAGGAATGACGAAAAGCCTTCTTGTCATGTGTGCCCGTGCCTGTTTCCCCCAATCAAGGATAGGCCTTTCTCATTCTACTTGCAATCAATGGTGGCACTCTAGGGGCTACACTCAAGTTTGAAAGGCTCCCTCAGCAAGAAGTAATTCACGTCACCTCCCAACAATGGCCCTAGCAAAGTCATATACAATATTGGAAGCTTCCTCAATTAGTTTGGCACCGAAGGTCTCAAGGGGCTTCGCAATCTACAATCTTTTGGTCTACGGCATTACAGTAATCCGAGCAAAGGGTAATATTGGGGCTTCGCAATTGGAAATCTTTTTAGGGGATGATACCCGAGCAATGCAATTTGGGGAGTAGTCTTATGGCTTCATGAAAGCGATCAAGCTTCAAGGGTCTCTTAGCACTTCATGTCAAAGGTCTTCTGGTTTGAAAGAAGGGCTCCGATATTATGAATGAATTTGATGATTCTTATGTTGTGACTTACGACGAGATTATGAAGAAAGTCTTAGAGAAAAGGAAAAATATTCAATATGCTAAACTCTATCAAAACAGGGTTATAGCGGGAAATGCCATGGCCAATCCCAATGTTTCTGCAATTCACCACCCCCTTCTCTGAGATCAAAAGCACAAGTTGCATCCGTACAAGTTGCATCCGAAGATCCGTTATTAGTTCAACACAAGAAGACTAAATCAAGCATACCCATTTGGGGACCTTATCACACCAAGATCTTATCATCCGCGACCTCGACGACACCACAAGACATTACTGCATCTTTTGACGTAAGCCCCCCGCCATTTGGGTACCGACCACAATGAGGATGTTCATCTCCCCAGTAAGAGTAAGAAGGAGATATCTATCAAGAATCCTACCCGACGGTGCATCCAATGCCGAGCCGATTCCAAGATAATTTGGGGCTTTACATCGATAGGTCTTCACAACCCACCATCTCAAAGCTCGCAAACAACAAGTCCATGAAATTTGGGGCTTAGCAATCTCTCGAAGCTTGGTATCAATAATCTTCTCTTGGGGATTGCTCACGTCAACAAAAGGCGATTTATTTGAATGGGACAAGAGCTGATTTATCTTGGGGCTATGCCAGTCACTCAAAGTTTGGCATCAAAGACATTCTAGGGGCTTTACGATCAACAACCCCTTGGTCTCTCTACATCAAAAGTCTATTAGAGCCCCCACAATCGGCAAATCTCTTGGGGGTAGACATCACATTTCGTTGGGCACAACGGCGACAACGACAGAATTCAACAAGGCAATCCGGACTTCGATCGAACATGACTTGATCTTGGGTTGGCTTTACAAACACACAATGCTTAAAATGGTTCACACACGAACTAAAAAAAAATAGACAAAAAGTTTTTTATTTTTCTTTTTCTTGTCTCTTTACTTGCGTAAAAGTATATGCTTCATTTTACTTTGCTCCTAGCTTCCTCCTCAGCATTCTCCATCATCCTTGAACTACGCCGATCTGATTCTCTTTAAGAGATACGCAGGCAGCCTTTTGGCATGACCAACCCATCATCAAAAGTGATCATGCCTCCATAGAAAGTGAAAGCAACTCATCAACATCCAAAGCATGGACATTCTTCATCAAAGCCACAACATCAGAAATCTATCCCAAATCAAGCGGTCATGGTAAGTGAAGGTATGAACATCATCCATCAAAGCTCCTTTCAAATCACATCGCACACAAAAGCAATTTCTCCATCTTTGCAAGATCTATCTCTCTCATGCAAATCTCTGCTTTTCAAATCACTTCACACCACAAGCACAATTTCACACTTCACACATTTTCTCGCACAAGCACATACATCTGCAAAGCATACACATAACAGGTACAAGCATTTGGACTCACAAACGGTTCAGCCAATGGATTCACAAACGGATTCAGCCACCGGGTTCACAAACGGACTCAACCATCGGATTCACCAACGGATTCGACCAATGGATTCACAAACGGATTCAGCAACGGGTTCACAAACGGACTCAACAATCAGATTCACAAACGGATTCGACCAATGGATTCACAAACGGATTCAGCAAAGGGTTCACAAACGGACTCAACCATAGGATTCACCAACGGATTCGACCAATGGATTCACAAACGGATTCAGCAACGGGTTCACAAACGGACTCAGCCATCGGATTCACAAACGGATTCGACCAACGGACTCACAAACGGGTTCAGCAAAGGGTTCACAAACAGACTCATTCAATGGGTTCATTAAACGTATTCACTAACGGATTCGTCAAGAGGGTTCACCAACGGACTCATTCAATGGATTCACCAACGGATTCATTAAATGGATTCACTAACGGATTCGTCTACAGGGTTCACCAATGGACTCATTCAATGGATTCACCAACGGATTCATCAAACGGATTCACTAACGGATTCGTCAGCAGGGTTCACCAACGGACTCATTCAATGGATTCACCAACGGATCCATCAAACGGATTCATCAGTAGGGTTCACCAATGGACTCATTCAATGGATTCACTAACGGATTCATCAAGCGGATTCGTCAATAGGGTTCACAAACGGACTCATTCAATGGATTCACCAACGGATTCATCAAGCGGATTCACTAACGGATTCATCAACAGGGTTCACAAACGGACTCATTCAATGGATTCACCAACGGATTCATCAAGCGGATTCACTAACGGATTCGTCAATAGGGTTCACAAACGGACTCATTCAATGGATTCACCAACGGATTCATTAAGCGGATTCACTAACGGATTCATCAACAGGGTTCACAAACGAACTCATTCAATGGATTCACAAACGGATTAATCAAGCGGATTCACTAACGGATTCGTCAACAGGGTTCACAAACGGACTCATCCAATGGATTCACAAACGGATTCATGCCACCACATCTCGTCTATCAACAAAAGTCGCTCACACAGGGAGAGCACCTCTGTCTCTCGGAATTTCAAATTCCTGCTTTCATTGAGTCTTTGCTTTCTTTTCTTTCTTTTTCTTTGTCGATGTCATCGGCGGTTGTCTGTCTTTCGTCGACACGTTTTGCTTTGCAATCCACGTCGTCGTGGGGCTCTGTAGACACCCCGCCTTGGACCTCTCACCCCGATTGCATACATAGTATTTTTATTTAACTTATTTTCGTTAATTTCTGTTACTTCGGTTAAGTTTCTAACTGATTCTGTTAGTTTTGGACTAAACTGAATAACAGAGTTAACTTTAGAGTCATTTCTGTCATTCTGTTATTTTTAGGCGTGGGCGCCTCCCATAATAGCCATGTGCCGCGCGCGCGTTTGACCTAACTTGCCGGACCCGCGCGCCTCCCGTATTGACTGTTACGGATTGCAGCCTTTTCCCTCCATTTTAGAGTAAAAAATAACCTTTTCATCACATATTTTATTCTAGCATTAAACCCTTTTATTCTATAACTCCCAATCCCATATTCTTAGCCATTTCTTAAAAATAAAATATTTCTTTTATTTATTATTTGATCTTCTCTTTATTATTTATTATTTATTTATATTCTTATTGGTTGAAAAGCCATCTTTTACTCTCTTTTCTACCTATTTAAACCTCTCATTTCTACCTTAGAGAGACTTCAACTTTCTCTACACTTCTACTATACACAAATTCTCCCAACAAGAGTTTTAGCAACAAAACTCTACACAAATTTCTACACAACAATTTCTCTACAACAACTCCATCTCCAAGTTAAAGTTTGAAGTTCTTCTTTTTCTAAAGGTACTTTATTATTTCTTCTTCTATTTTACATGTCTTTTTAATATATGCAATTCCCATCAATTGAGACATGACTAAATGACCACTTTACTACATTAAAGTTGGTTAAGGTTATCTCCCTACATTCAATCTTTACTTCAATATACTATTCTTCCCTTAATGTAATCTTTAGCATAAATTAATACATAAAATAATTCTTTTTTATTTTCCTTTGCAATTCCCCTTTTTTTTACATTGTAATTGTTAGCATTTTTATATTAATACAAGAAGGACTTTTAGCATTAGAACACCAATAGTAGCAAGACCCGCGTAAGCGGGCGGAGTGGGTATTTAAGTACTTCCCACTCCGTCACCTAACCCCCGAACCCTTCTCTCCCGAAACTTTGGTTTCGTAATATTAAAATAGGCTATTTGTTTAGGTTTTTCTTGTGTTTCCTTAATAAGATAGGTGGCGACTCTACAATCTAAAATCAATTAGACATCCTAGGATAATTCACCGCTCTAGCCAAGTAGTAAGTTTTTCCGGGGTATCTACAGTATAACATGTAGGACCCACTTTCTATTTTAGGATTTTGACTCTTAAAATGAGACTCCATTTTAGATTTTTGACTCTTAAATAGGACACTCATTACTAGGGAATTTTCGGAACCGCCGGTTCGGTTCGGCAAAAGGGTTGAATACCCCGGTTCCGGTTCCGGTTTGGCACAATCCGGTTCCGGTTCAGTCCGGTTCCGGTAGCCTTTAAAATTATGACGGATTTTAGTTCGGCATATGTGTGACCCTGAACCGGCCCGAACGGTTCCGGTTCCGGGCCATCCCTACTCATTACCCTTACTGCACAAAAGAAGTGTACAAAATGATAGATACAAAATGAGGTGGCGATATTTTATTGGTTACATCGATTGTAGACCCGTCATAATCTAATTAAAAGCACCAATAAAATCTTGACACATTATTTTGTGAGCCAAATTTTGTGAGATTTTTTGTAACTTTATATTTACCAAAACATCAA
Organism: Campanula takesimana; assembly: GCA_026119855.1. Lineage (NCBI taxonomy): Eukaryota > Viridiplantae > Streptophyta > Magnoliopsida > Asterales > Campanulaceae > Campanula > Campanula takesimana. The sequence continues at coordinate 369,027 of JAOWBW010000797.1, read as the reverse complement.
AAAAAAAAAAAACTTTATATTTACCACATAGTACATTTCTCTTCAGTAACTATAAAGTGCCGGAAATTCCCGACACTTTTTTATAAAGTGCCGGAAATTTAGCGGCACTTGTTAGAATGTGCCGGAAATTAGCGGCACTTATGAAAAAGTGTCGGGAATTTAGCGGCACTTTTGAAAAAATGCTGGGAATTAGTGGCACTTTTTTCAAAAGTGCCGAAAATTAGCGGCACATATGAAAGTGCCAGGAAAAGCTATTTTTGTTGTAGTGGACACCATCTTCCGCATCTACTACTCACACCCCCGCCACCCCCAACTCCAGACTCCTCCAAGCCCGCCATAGCAAGACCTGCTCCCCAACCCCCTCGGCTTAACCTAACCCCCAACCTGGCTCGGCAGAGCCTGCTCCCCAACCTGCCTCGTCAGAACCTAACCCTCAACCCGCCTTGGCCAACCCACCCCTAGCATCCTCCTGCCAAAACAGTCCCTCAAAAAGGGTCCCCGAACTTGCCTAGCCCCTTAATTCGTAAAAACCAAAATCAATTCTTCGTTAAGACGTAACCCCACCCCACCCCCCCCCCCCCCAAAAAAAAAAAAAAACCGTCTTTGCAACGTCCAAACCCCAAAATCCCCGTCATTGCAACGAACAACACCCAAAAACATCGTTGAGACATAAAATCGTCGATAAGACATAGTCTATGAGATGTAAAACCCCAAAAAACCGTCATTGCAACGAATAAACCCAAACATTCCTGTAAATTAAGTGAAATTTGAGTTTTTCACATTAACCTTTCTCTATCATGTAAATATGTACCTCTAATATCAATAATATTTGAGTTTTTCACATTAACCTTTCTCTATCATGTGTGGTTGACTTTGTCTAACCCTCTTAAAATCCTATAAAACATTCCTGTAAATTAAGTGAAATTTGAAAAACTATTATTACTAATTTACCGTTGATAACAATTTTTAAATTTTTAATGCAGCGGTCTAAGGGGCATTAGAGTGAAAAACCAGCAATTAGTATATGAGCGCATTCAAACAAAACATGAAATGGGGGAGAGAGTCAACAAGAAGACAACCCTCGGGCGCAATAATAGCCGTATAATTTTGAACCTTGCTTCCCTCTTCCTTTCCCAATCCCAATAATTATTACAACAACAAGAACATGAGTTTACATAAACTAAACCAATAAACTAAACCAATACTCTTGCCATTGTTTTCCTCAAACCCCCCAGCATTTTCCCACCCCTCCCCGGATCTTTCTTTTTCTCTTTCCATTACTCACCTCCCTCGTGCGCCTCTTAATAACAAAGGTAGTAGTAAATCCAAATATCTGTTCCAAAATGATCTTCCTATTTGTTATTTTTCATTGTCCAAAAAAGTTTTTCCAATTTCTACAATTTAGGCTTAAGTGTGATAAACGCAACATGGCTAGTGAAGCAAGTGTTCATATCTTTAAAAAGTTTGAACAGTCAAACGTGAAGATCATTTTGGGATGAAGGGTGTATTTCTGCCTAAATCATCCTCAAAAGTCAAAGGACTGAGATGCTTTGACCAGGGGCGGACCCACGCTTACCGTAGGGTGTGGCGGTGAATCCCCCTATTTTCATGTCACAAGTAAAAACAATTAGTTTTATTCATAAGTGCACCTCCCATCCCCAGCTATGCTCACCCCCTCTTTTGTAAACCAAAAGTACAGAACACGGGAAAAGAATACGCGAACAAGGAAGAAAAAAAGCGATAGCGCGAGACAGAGAGAAGAAAAGAAAAAGCGCTGAGGACGGAAAAGAGATCCACCGACTCCGTCCTTCTCCTTCTGCGTTCCGCCACCATCACCCACTGTCCACCTCCACGCTCCACTGCATCTTTCTTGTAAGTTTCAATTTTTAGGATTTCACTTTAGGGTTTTATTGATGACTGATTTAGATTTTTAATTTAGGGTTTTCAGTTTAGGGTTTTTGATATGATTTAGCGTCACAGATGAAGATGTAATTACATGTTTACATAGTATGAAAACGCGTAAGGGACAAATTTAGTATGTTTTTCTTTATTGTAATCGATGTAGGTAATTATGTAGAAAAAAAATTACTTTTTGAAGCTATTGTATAATGTAATTTGTGAATCACCTTGATTTTGGGTCTGGGTCCGCCCCTGGCTTTGACTATCTCCTACCTTCTCTTTCGATTCCGTTAGGCTTACCTTCGTTTTTCATTTACTACTGATATGGAGCCTGTATAGTTAGACTGTTAGACCACGCAAAAATAATTTTTTTCTTTTAGTTTTAACTGTTTGATCATTCATTGAAGGAATAGTCTTATTTTGACCCCACCCCCAACTCAAAGGCCCCCTATTTATATTTATTAAAGGGTATAATCGTATTTTGAAAACATCCCTCAAATTTAAGGTCATCCACACTTTTGTGTGACTAGATTTGAATCATGGAACAATCTGAACGCTGCCTTTCAGTCAGTCTGCACCGATTCTAAAACCCCTTTTACACCCACTTCACGTTGGAACGGTGCGAAGAGAGTGTGCGATTGCGTCACTCTTTTCTATGAAATTTAATAGATAGAGATTATGTTTGCGTAAAAACCATTTTACGTAGTGTTTAGAACTAAATTATGGAAAGAGTATATGAAGGAAATTTTAACTATTCACATAATCACTACTCTAAAACCAAAATTATAGTCAATCTAAATTTCGGCCATAGTACAATCAAGCTAACCCCCACGCAAAACAATTTGGAAACAATGACAAAAAAATACGGAGTATATGAATATTGAGGGTGATTGATGATTGATAATGACTTCCAAACAAGCAAGCATACCACATTGATAGACCGTGAATATTCGCCCTTATATGCATGTCGTTAGGCAAAAATAGTCAAACACATTCAGTCGACTGATTATTTCATACGTCCCATAATAACTTTCTTTTCTATTATGTCGTAATCCCACAACGGGTGTGACATTCAACATAAGAAAATAGCTTTAGAATATAGATTTAGTGTAGTAAGAAAATATACAAACAAATAAAATGCATTTCTTAAATAATGTGGTCATTTGTAGAACGCTGTCTCCTTAAATTTTATTAATACAATTATGTGTTGTTTGTTTCCAAAATAAATAAATAAATAATGTGATAACTCAAGTGTGATTATACTTATTTGAGGACGGAGGTAATGCTTCAATAAATATTAATTAGTCGTATATATAGGTTTGTTTAGTCGCAGTCGTAGATTATGATAATTAATTAGAGTTGTTAAGGATTCGAAGGCATGAAAATGACTCTGCTGATGTAGGACAAAAACTTGTATGAGAACACCATGACCCGTCTCATAGTAGAGATGAGTCATTTTTGACCCATGACCCGGACAAATGACCCACGGGCATTTTTTTTTCGGTTTGCCAAAAGTAATAGTTACTATAACTAAAGGTAACAAAAGTGTTACTTAGATGTAACAGTTTGTATTCATATATAAAAGCAATACATATATACAGAAAAGTAACAGTGTTTTTTTTTATGTTTTCTTCGTTTGCCAAAAGTAATACTTATTATAACTAAAATGTAACGAACATGTTACTTATACTATGTAACAGTGTTTATACATAATTGTAACACATATGTATATAAAAGTAATAATTCAACCATTTACACTTTAGAACTAAAAACACTTGTGTTAGTAACATTGTAAAAATAAGAAAGTAACAATTTTATAAACGAATGTTACATTTTACTTGTATAATAACATTGTAAATCAGTTACGTTTACTTGTATAATAGTATATCTATATGTTTTCAAATAATAAGTTACAATGTGTTCAATTTATCATGATACATGTAAAAATATTACATTATCTATAGAAATATGTTATAATTTCATCTACTAAAGTGTTACATTTACTTGTACAAATAATTACATTCATGTATATAAGTTGTTATTTTTCAAATGTTACTTTCTTTAAAAAAATAAAATCAAAATACTCAAAAATAAAAAATATTCTGGAAAAACGCTATTAGATTTCAGTATAAAGATAATTACATTTAGTTATTGTTAGTGTTACACGAATTATAGTTAGTATTACAGTTGAAAGATGAGTAAAGTGAACTATTTTTTTTTTGTAAAACAGGTGTTACGTTTACTTATAAACAATGTTACTTTATAAGTAACACAATTGTTACATTTAGTTATACTAAGTATTACTTTTATCAAATGAAAAAAACAGTAAAAAAATATATAAAAACTTTAAAAAAAAAAGGCGAAAAAAAGCGATTTATTTCTGGGATTTTTTTTTGGCCAATGGGTCGCTGCCACGTGGCAAATTTTGAGTGGAGCATGAGTTGGGATCCTACGCTTCACGGAGAATGTTGTACACGGGTTCATGGGTCGACCCATCTTTTCTATGAGACGGATCTAAGTATTTTCACACGATACCACGTCCTTAGTGAAAATGTACAGAAAATCACTTTCTATATCTGTCATCTGAATTGCCAACATACCAACCAGAAAGTTTTGGACGAGGTCGGGTTAATTAAATGTCTCATAACATGTGGTATGTTTTTCGGCTAATTATTGTTACATTAATCATATAATATATTCATATACCTATCCAAGATATATAAATATAAAAATTATTATTGATAATTACAAAGTAATTTGGCGGACCCAAGAATTTTTCACAAGGGGCAAAATGGACATAACACATTTAAAGGGGGCAAAAATAAATTCTAATGCATTTATTTTTTTTAACCAAAGGGGGCAAAGTCTAAAATATTGCACTAATACTACAAATTTTCAAAAAAAAAAAAATACACTAGTAAATTTTTAATTTTTTTAAACAAAGAGGGGCCATTGCTCCCATAGACATAGGGTAGGTCCGCCCTGTTTAATGATAACAATTGTCAAAAAAAATACACTAGTAAATAAACCAAGAAAAAAGAAATTATTAGAAATACTACTAGTATATGATTTGAAATTATTATAGACCTGCAGCCAAATCTTATTACTATGAATTTACATACATGATACATTTGTTTTTGCTTATATTATGATCTCCGACCATATGCCTAAATACAAATAAGAAAGAAAAGAAAAGATAGGAAAATTGCCGATTAAGATTAAAACTGAGAAGATACTAAAAGTGAAATGAAATTAGTAGTAGTAGTAGTATAAAATGAAGGGGAATTAAAAATAAAAGAAAAATAAAAGATGGAGCAAATGCCTGGCTTTCCCATGTACGCCGCCGCCGCGAAAACCTTCACCACGGTGGACTGTTTTCTTCACCGGGAAATTAAAGAAAATCCCACCGGAAAAGTCGGTGAAAAATCCGGCCGGTGCTCATCAAAAAAAGGAATCGTCATCATGCAGCAGCAGCATCTAATAAGGAACGCGTCATCATGTTTCTTCTCTATTTTCATCGTTCAATTCTGAAGAGCTAGTGTAAATTGTAATGGAGAGAGAGAGAGAGAAAAGAGGGGTTTAAAGGGTATTCCCAAGGAGATGAAGACGAGCGTTTCCCGTTAACGTTGTTTTCAAAGGTTGGAAGGAGGGAAGGGAGACTTTTTAGTGCATTATATTCACAGCTTAAAAAATTGTGGAGTGGGCCAATATTTATTGTTTCACACCTTGAGGTTGTTCCATGGGTCAAAATTACTCTCACGGTTCCGGAATAAATGTCATAGTTGACAAGTCAGTATTTTTATATATGAGTAGAGTGACATCTTTTATAACATTCCAATCCTTATATCTATTAGAATGAGTGGTATAAAAAACCACCAAACTTCGTATCCTATTTTAAAAATTTGAATTAGTTAACTGCTGCAACATAGGCCCTACACTAATCCATACGAACAACAAATATTGTCTTATGACACTTAGTTGTCCAATAGCATTGAACTTATGAACTATACCACTCTATCAAATTTAATTTCTATTTTTATTTGTCTAAAAATAATTGTCTTTTTACTAAAAATAATAGGTCAATAATTGTCGTTTTACTAAAAATAATAGGTTATGAAGTTTAATATTCTTCCTATACTAATTTTAATAGGCACAAGCAATGCCATAGGAGGTGTCAGTTGTCACTCTACCCCATGAATAGATTGGGGTAATTACGGAAACATAAAAAAAAAACTTAAAAATATTGACTTGTCAATTATGATATTTATCCCGAGATAGAGGAAGTATTATGAAAATCAAAAAATCTATCCTAGACCTAGCTTGTATATCGCTCTGGACCGAGGGAGTATGTTTCGAGAAACGAGGGTGGACACTCGAATACTAAGTTCACTTGCTAAATTGACATCGGCTAAATATATGTGTGACCAAAATATGTTTAATCCTCGTATTTTACTTTTCACACTTAATTGAATTTGAGGAAGTTTTGTGTAAGACGGTCTCACACATGGACGAGAGATGAAATTGGCTTGCCCTGCTCTGCCTATAGGGGAGTAAACCATTTACTCTCTCAACGAGACCCGTCTCACACAAATTTTTGTCATTGAAATTTGTCTCAAATCACACTTTCATTAAAATTTCATCCCTCTTGTTCATTCCGACATTTAACAACGTTAAAAACTTAACGAAAATTAGTCATGTACATATTATTAAAGCTATTTGGTCATTCTCAGTTTATCTTTTAATTGTTATTTATCGTTCTATTTTTCTTTTTAAATATATTAACATCATTAATATCAAAGTAACTAGTGTTTATCATCTAAAATAATAAATTTATTTCATAGTAAAAAAATATTAAAAATAAAATTTATATATTAGAATTTTTTTATTTATGTTAATATTTTATATATTGTTTGTTTTTTTTAAAAAGTAAAACACTATTACCATCTTAATTTATACTTTTGCAATTAAATTATTCTAAATAAATTAATTAATAATAAAAAAACAAATTAGAAAAATAAAAGGTACTAATTTCTTTTTTCTTGAAATAAAAGATAAGAAGGTAAAAAGTAAGTACTCCCTTCGTTTCAAAATATATCTCGCTTTAGAAGAAGTAAAAATTGTTTCAAAATATTTGTCGCTTTACTATTATCAATGCACTTTTATCCTTTTGTCTCAATTATACCCTTATTAATTATGGTGAAAATATATCTTATGAAAGCATATAATCACCTAAAAAATTGAATTATTTAGGAGTAAATGGGTCTTTTTAACATGCATTGATTATATTTCTTAATATGTGTGAAAAGGGCTAAAGCGACAGATATTTTGAAACGGAGGAAGTATGTCATAAGTAGACAAAAAAAAAAATCAAAACAATAAAACAAAGGCCACATGTCGAGATTCATCCATTCAATATTCATCACTAGGAAAAACCCCTTGTAATTTTCTTTTTATTTCGGGGGGATAAATTAAAGAGTAAATCATTTTCTAACTTTGGATTTAAAATCAAGATTAATATTTTTTGTGACTTTTCCTTTCTTTGCAGGATTAGAGTTACATCAACATAAACTTTTTAATTTATTAGTTAAACAAAACAAATTGTTTGAAGACTTTTCATTTGTTTTAAGTAACAAATCAAAAATTTATTTTTTATGACTTTACATTTCAAATTACGACTTTTCATTTCTTATACCGGAGAAGTTAAAGTCACTTTATCATAATTATTTTTAATATATTAAATTTTATTGAGACTCTTCATATTTTAGTAACCGTTGCACTTAAATGAATGCATATAATGATATACTCCCTCCGTCCCACTCGAATTAAGACAAATTTCTATTTTGGGTGTCCCATTCGAATTAGGACAACCCAAAAATGGAAATGTTTTATTTAAAGGGACCCACATTCACACTCACAACAACTTTTCACTCATTATTCTCTACCCCATTTTCTCCCTCTTACTTTACTTTTCATACTCACAACACCTACTCCACTAGCACTTTTTCCTTAATCCTCGTGCCCAACCAAAAAATCCTAATTCGGGTGGGACGGAGGGAGTATGAAAAAAAACTTAGGTGCAAAATTATTTGAATGTAAAATTTCAAAAATCATTCATTTTAGTATAAACAAGACATTCAATTGGGGAATGAAGCAGTGGCGGATCTACACATTTATATTTGGTGGTGCCTATTTTTTTTAAAAAAAAAATTGACGGGAAACTAAGATGCACGGGGGTTCGGGGGCAGCGGCCCCGAATTTTTTTTGAGCAATACCGGGACATTCTTTCACTAAAAATGCATACTGCTAAAGAGAATGAAATGCACACTGCTAAAGAACATAGATTGACATTCTTTCAAACAGCTAATGTGCAAGGAAACTAACACCCAGTAAATCTGAGGATCAAGCATTAAAAACCAGAAGAGTAACCCTTAATTCAATCTTCACTAAAAATTAAAAGCATCTCACAACAATTGAGCAAACATGACCCAATAACAATAAGACAGTGATGGAATCCAAGAGACAAGAAAAGAACTGAATTACAGTTCGATTTAGCATCCATTTTGATTGTTCAATCCAAGTTAGCACCAAAATCAAGAAGAAAATCATGATAGTGAAATCAATTTTAGGGGTTAGGGTTTACCTTTGATTGGATTTTTTCTTGATTTCTTGAGGGGGCTGTGGAGGGGGAATATCGCCATCCATTCCGGCGATGGTGGCGGACTGCGGTGGCTGTGTGGGGGCGGCGGCGGCTGTGGCGACGCCGGAACAGGGAGAGGAGAGTCCGAGCGACGCGAGCGGCGACCTGCAGTTCGTCGTCCTTCTGTTTTTTTTTTTTTTTTTTTTTTGTGTGTTCACTTGTAAACGCGTTATGCGTATAAGGCTATAAGCGTATTTCTGTTTTTTTTTAAATTCCAAAACGACGTCGTTTTGGCAAAAAAAAAAATATTATTTTTTTACCGGTGCCTGGGCACCGTTAGGCACAAGGGTGAGTCCGCTACTGGAATGAAGAGAGTAACTTTTATGATTTACTAATCTATCTATATATAATAACATAAGTGTGAGAATGGCGCCCAAATTTCAGGGGCATTTTCGTAATTTTATGTGCAAACAAATGGACATTTTCGGTATCACATAGTCGTGTTCGGTGGTATTTTGGTAATATATTTCTTTGGTTTGGGCAAAGGTAGAGAAGAAGGAAGGTACACGCTGACCCCTCATTTATTCAAAAACCTACCATCTTCAGTTTCACCTCCCCTCCTCATTTTTCTCAACTCTCTCTCTCTAAAAAAAACACACACCCATTTCCATTCTGTCTTCCCCAACCATCACCGACAGCTACCATCATATAATCACAAATTAAATGGCAAATAACTTAATTTATGTACAAAACAAAAAAATTAAATAACAAAGACACCTAAAAAATTCCTAAAATTGTTGTGGCCCTCTTTCTCCAGATTTCAAAGTTTGCAATTCAACTCCATCACCACCATTTTCTTTTCAGCTGTAGTAAAAGAATATGAAGAAGAGCAGTCAAGATCCGAACACAAAACCGAATTGTCAAACCATACTAACAAAAATGTTTGTATATCTACAAAGATGTTTATAGATCCATAAAGATGTTTGTAGATCTACGATGATCTGAACAAGAACATGAACACAACAAAAGAGATCAAGCAATATTCACCCAGATCCAGAACCCGAAATTGAAGAATTGAAAGGGAGAGAGAAGAGACTGAGAAAGAGGAGACAAAGGGTGAAGATGCGTGAATAGAAGAGACGGAGAGAGAGGGGACCTGAGAAACAACGACGATTGCGGGCTGCCGTTGCCGGATTCTCCTATCAATCAAGCTTCGTGAATGGAGAAAACGAAGGGGAAAGGTCGAGGGCGAAGCGGTTGGCGGTCAATGTGGAAGGGGTCGCGATTACGGAGGAAAGGGGGGGGGGGAGATGGGTGAGAGAATATAGGACTGTTTTTTTTTTTTTTCTAAGATGGGTTATTAGGTTGGGTTAATTAGGTATAGAGAGAGAGGACGAAAGCAGGTATAGGATTTTTATTTATTTATTTATTTATTGAAACACGAAAGAAATGACTGGGTTAATTAATCAAAATGATACTCTCTCTCTTTCTCAGAAAGTTAGTCTTTTTTTTTCTTTGTTGTTACTACAAATAAATTTTGACCAATAAGTTCGATTACTTTTAATTATAATAACAAGAATTTAAGATTGATAGTGATGAAGTTTTATTTTTATTAGGATAAAAAAAAGTAACTTAAATTATTGCTCAAAGGCCAAAGCTCATTCATAGTAACAATGAAAAAAAGTAAAGTAGTAGAGGGAATGAGTTGAATGAATTGTAAGTTGTTAGTGTTACGGGTATAAAAGTAGTAGAGAGAATGAGTGAGTTGAATAATAAAAATTCTTTACCAGTTTAGGAAATATAAATCTTATACGGGACACCCAAAATGACAAAATAGCAATGTTCCACGGAACATAGGTAGTATAATTTAACTAACAACCTTTAATTGAAAAAAAGGAAGAAGCTTTAATTGATTTATTTCTTCAAGAATTAGGAACTAACTATTTTAAATTGACTATATAGAATAGGACAATTTATCTATTGAAATAATAAAATAAAATATAAAAATAAATTCATAAAAATTATGCAATGTTATGTGTAGATCAATTATTTTTTGTACAAAGTATAATGAAAATACAAAAAGTTAATTTTAAAATTATCAGATTGAATGTGGGTAATTCGGAAAATTAAAATAAAATATAAGTAAAATATGAAAATTTAAATTCTAATACATTATGAAGAATTTAAATTTTGAGGATTGATTATAAATGACCAAAAGGGGAAAGGGGATGGATTGATGAACATGAAGCGTTTGGTTGGCCGCATTTTGACGAAAACTTTCACAAATCATAGATTTTGATCAATGGATAAATCTAAAACGACAAGAAACCTAAAAATAAATGAAGGGCAAATGTACCTGTTGGAAGCTCGCCAGTTCGGCGGAACTTTTTGTTAACACAAAAATTTATTCGCCGTTATTTTAAATAAAATTGGCAATAATTTTTTTTGATAATAAATATTTTTTATTTGGTATGGTTATTTTTTTCATTTGTTGGTCAAAATATATAACTATATTATTTTTGAATTGATACGACCACTTTTACGGTGTGGGAGAAGGAATTTTTCAGATGAAGACTGTTTCTTTTTGGATAATTAAATCAACTTAAATTATTGCTCAAATTTTTTTCGTGATAATAGCAAAAAAATATGTGAAGATTATTTTGAGACGGAAGAAATATTACATGTTTTCTTCTAAAATTAGGAGCTGATTTCTTATTTCATGAAAATTCAAGGGGTCAAAATTGCATTTATCTAAAATTTGGGGAAAGCACATGCGGTAAGAGGTAAGTACTAAAAGTTAAAGGGGGCTCAATTGACCCCCTTGCCCTACAGTACACTAGCCGTGCCTTAGCTGAGAGGAATGTAATACTCTTCATCCCATTTAAAAGCTAAATAAATGTGTTTACAAAATTAGGGGATTGATTTTTTTAATATGAGAAGTGGAAAGTATGAGGGAGAATATGAGTCGGAAGTTTTTGTTGTGAAAATGATAAGTAGACTCAATCATCGATTTTAGCTAATAGAAGAAAGTAATAACTATAACTTGGGACAAAAAAAAGTAAGATCCTTAAATCGAGATAAAGAGAATGAGTAAAATAAAAAACAAGAAATGAATTTATTATTTAAAAAGTCAATATGATTATTTTTTCATTAGTTGGTCAAAATTTATGAATATATTAATTTTGAGTTGATATGACCACTTTTACGGAGTGGGTGAGGGGGATTTTTATCGTGCGAAGGCTGTTTTCTTTTTGGTTAATTTATTAATATTTATAATTTATTAGTTATTGTAAAACATCAATTATTTTGAAAAAAAGAACATCTAGAACAACGTGTATTATGAAGTGGAGGCGGTGTTAGTCAATTGGACTCAAATATAACCAATCTTATCCTACTCTTTTTCGGTCTGAAATTATATCTCTTTTGTATTTGTGTGACATCAAATACTTTTGTTTTTGTAATTTATTTGATTTTTTTTTCTAATTTCTTCAATGGATTTGAAGAATTCTCAATATGTCTTTGTACATTATACTTATTATATAATTTCTTTCTTAAATTTTTGTAGTTCATTATGTTGTTGGTTTTAATTATATTACAGTTAACTATCTGCTTCCTTACCATAAATTAATTATGTTTATACATTCATATATTAACTTTACATGAAACAATTATTCCTTTACGATTTAAAATGATACAATTTACATTAATGATTTTATTATGTTCATCTTTCAACAAATGTTAATCGCATTTTTTCAGGTTTGTGGTAATTTCATATATTAAAAAATTACCCACTCATTAGCTTTCACTTTTTTAATGTTGTTTTTTTAGTAACGCCCCGTGCATCGCACGGGAGTACTGCTAGTATTATTAATAGTAATAGTTAATTTCTTTAAAAAATAATAATTATTAACTTATATAATAACTATTATAATTAACTAATACTCTTAATAGTAAAAGTTAATATATATCGTAACTATTGTAATTAACTATTATTGTCAATAGTAAAAGTTAACCTATATAGTAACTATTATGGTTAACTAATACTATTAATAGTAATAGTTAACTTATATAGTAACTGTTAACGTTAACTAATACTATTAATAGTAATAAGTAACTTATATAACTATTATACTTAACTAATACTATTAATAGTAATAGTTAACTTATACAATAACTATTATAGTTAACTAATACTATTAATAGTAATAGTTAACTTATACAATAACTATTATAGTTTACTAATACTATTAATAGTAATAGTTAACTTATATAATAACTATTATTATTAACTAATATTATTAGCTAATAATAAGAATATCAAGAGTCACTTATCAATAAGAATGGTGATGACATGGCTTTACCAAAAGCATTTTTTAGCCTAAACTGTCCACCTGACGAATTCGTATACCTCCGCGTCGACTTTTAATATATACTCCCTCCGTCCCACCCGAATTAGGATTTTGGGTTGGGCACGGGGATTAAGGAAAAAATGTTAGTGGAGTAGGTATTGTGAGTATGAAAAGTAAAGTATGAGAGAGAAAGCGGGGTAGAGAATAATGAGTGGAAAGTTGTTGTGAGTGTGAATGTGGGTTCCATTAAATAAAACATTTCCATTTTTGGGTTGTCGTAATTCAAATGGGACACCCAAAATGAAAATTTGTCCTAATTCGAGTGAGACGGAGGGAGTATAGATTTCCATCTTCCCCAAACACCCACCTCCTCTCTCTCCCTAACATTCCCTTTCATCTTCCCCTCACCACCCATCTCCGCCTTTTCTCCCCCTAACCGCCCCTATTCGTCCCTTTTTCTCCCCTTCCATGTCCGTCTCTCCTTCCCATGTTTTCCATAGGGGTTGTCTTCAGGCTCCTTCTCTCCATCTTCAATCTCCGCCTATTCTTATCTCACAAATATAAATCAGTCCAACGACTTCATCTCCATGCCGATAGAGGATTACAAAGATCAGATTCATTGGATCTTTTGATAAAAACAATGTGAAACCCTCCCTAGAGTTGTGTTGTAATTTTTAATTTTTATTTTAACATAGATTATTTAGATTATTGAATTGTTTTTGATTTGGGAGATTTTTTTTTTTTTTTTACTAATTTGCACTTGATTTTGTGAAATTGGTGGTGGCTGGATCTGGGTGGTGGTGCTGGCCATATTTTGGGAGAAGTGGTGGTGGTGGTTGCTATTGACTGGTGGTCGATGGTGAGTTTGGGTGGAGAAAAAAGATTGGTGGGGTTGGTGGAAAAATAATTGTCAAATTCATCAACAAATTGACATTTATACCCTTCTCTTTTCAAAAATAATAGAAGTAGATCACATGAAACGCACATGACAAATTTTTGTTAAATTTCTAACTTTGATAGCTACCTAGGTGCAAAGTGGGATGAAAAGTTAATTGAAATGTTACTTTGTGACAAAATTGTGTTTGGGATGAAAAGTATAATTGCGAGGTAATACTTGGCATATATATATTTTTATTTAATTTATGAAAAATAGATGATGTTTCGACCGATAAGTCACTCAGCCAAATGAAAACGACCAATAAGGGCCGATATTTTGAAACTCGTCAAAAAGTCCTTCAAATTTTCGCTGGACCACATTACCCATGGTTTAGCATGTACTGACGGAAGAAGCGCCCATGGAACCTTCTCCCATTCATCTACACGTTCTCTTACCTCTTTCTTTCTCTCCCTTTTCTATCCACTTAAAGTTTGAAAATGCAATATCTCAAAATCGAAAAAATAATTCGAAACCACTATTATAATCATGTCGTTAAGACGAATCAAACAAGTACACTCAACACATAATTCAAATTTTAGAAATAAAAATTTCATTTTTTCACTTATAAAATTTGAGAAAACCATTTTTCATTTCTCAATTGATTTCGCAATTGTGTGATTTCACAGTTGTGTCACTTTCATTTTTCACTTGTAAAATGATTTCTCAATTGATTTCTTGTTGTGTGATTTCACAGTTGTGTCATTTTTTTTCTTCTCACTTTTCACTTGTAAAATCATTTTTAACCGATTTCACAACTGTATGATTACACTGTTGTGTGATTTCACAGTTGTGTCATTTTTTTATTTAAAATAATTTCTCAGTTGATTTCATAGTTGTATGATTACACTATTGTGTGATTTCACAGCTGTGTGATTTTGTGATTTATATTTATGTCTTTTATACAGTTGCTAAATAAATTTATCATAATTGATACTCAATATGTTTATAAACTAAGATATGCATTTCACAAATGTTCACACATGAGTTCGAATATTATAACTAGGACATTCATTTTACAGTTGTTCACACATGAGTTTGAGTATAATAATCGAGATATTCATTTTACAGTTGCTCACACATGAGTTTAAATATAATACTAAGACATTTATTTCTCAATTATTCACAAATGAGTTGAGTACAATAATAAGGACATTCATTTCTCATCACACATGAGTTGAGTATAATAATTGAAAATTCATCCCTCAATTTTTCACAACTAACACTCATTTTCACAGTCGTGTGTTGTCACATACTCTTTAAACAATATCAAATCAATTTATTTGCTGTTTCAAACTAAATATTTAGTTAAAAATAAAGAGCGACATCATGTGTGAAACAATTGATAACTCACTCTCGTAGTTGTTTAAAGTTAAAAAGTGAACATACTCTCATATGCACTCTAGACAAATGATGAATTAACGTATCTATTTTTTTCTTTTATTAAAGATTGAGTAAACGTTCAATTATGAAGAATGCTTCTACCCAAATTTTTTTTTTTAGAAATGTGGTTTTGTTGTTTTAAATTCATAACAATTCATAAAAGGAACACGAATATTTTTTGTATAGTGGTAGAGCCTTCCATTTAAGATTAAAAGATCTTGGATTCATTTCTTGGTTGAGACACATAATATTCATAGTGTCAAGGATTAGAGAGGGAGATAGTCGGAGCCAATTATACATGAAGAGAGATAATTGATATGAGAGGCTCAAGTATTATTGATCACAATAGTAGCATATTTATACATGAGGTGGAGTACTTCTCAAGCTATTCTAATTACATAAGAAAACTATAAACTATAGAATAATAATCCTATTAGGAAAGTAAATCAAATACTCTAGGAAAGTAAATATTACAATGTCTAGGAAATATACAATTCTAACTATAGAAGGATTCTAATATCCTTAATATGCCCCCGCAAGATGGACGGCCGATAGGAGAGTCCAATCTTAGAAAGTATGAGATGAACCGAGCTTCGAATGAGCAAGAAGAATGGTCGAACACGTGTTGTCACCTTGTAATTCAACTTGTACAAGTAGGGTTGCACCCTCACGTGTGAGATTGTTGTTACGTCGCGTCGCTAGACGATTTTACGCTACAATGACGTTGATTTTACGTCCCAACCACGTCGCAAGACGATTTTATATTGGAATGACGTTTACTTTGAACGTTTCATCGACTACGTCGCAAGACGATTTATGTCTCAACGAATAATTTTGGGATTTTGGTCGCTACAAAGGCAAAAAATGGTTGCTACTAAGGCAAAAGGTTGGTTTTGGTTTTTATTGAAAGGAAAAGATAAAAATAACATTTAAAGAGAGTTGAAAAAAAAATTGTTGAAAAAAATAAATTGGCTAGATAAACGTTGACTGGGTAGTGGTATTAGGATTAAGTAAAAGGTGGGTTGGTTTATGAGTAGAAATTAAAAGGGGATTCAGAAAGGCAGAAAAAAATAAATCAAAGTGAATGATATTGAGAAGAAAGTTAATCATAAAGACATAAAACTTGGGAAAAGGTAAGAGAGATGTGGCATTGATAGTGAGAGGTGGAAAAAAATTGTTTGAGAAGGGAGGTTAGCTACTGCAGAATTTTGATAGTGATAGGTGGAAGTAAGTTTAGGGTGGGGAGATAGTCGGAGCCAATCATACATGAAGAGAGATAATTGATATGAGAGACTCAAGTATTATTGATCACAATAGTAGCATATTTATACATGAGGTAGGAGTACTTCTCAAGCTATTCTAATTAACTATAAGGAATACTATAATACTCAATAGGAATAATATATTCGCGTAGTGGCTATCTATAAGTATAGTATTCACTTTGTCCTAAAATAATAGTTTCAAAGGGTCTCGAGCTTTGGGCTATTTTAAAGGGTCTCGAGCTTGCTTAGAAAAAAGGATGTAGGCATGTCGTACCGGAGACATGTTCATTAGTGACGGCAGAGATTCTTAGGAAGGTTGAGTTACCATCGGGACACAATCGAAACTTAGTGATGAAATGCAGGGAATGGTGTGAAAAAAATTGGAGTTTACAAATTAGGCATGTCCATAGGGAGGCAAACCAATGCGCTGATTTTTTAGCCAATATGTTTGTCAATCTTTCAAATGAGCTCTTGATTCATGAGAAGCCTCCGGCGAGTGTGGCCAAGTTGTGAAGAAAGATATTCTGGGAGTAACGTGGGCAAGTGGTGTAGGCCTGGTTAGTTTTCTTTTCTGCATATATGCTTTGTACCAAAATAAAATAAAATAGTTTCATTTTATATTTAACATTTACTTTAATTAAACTTTGATAAAAAAAATTAAGGAAAAAATAATTTCTTCTTAAAATTTTAAAAACTGTTATTATCACACTATTGAAAATACAACCATTAAAATTTTATTTTTTCATCAAATTTTCTTTTTCTAAATCTTCAATTAAATTAATATAAAAATGAAGTTATCTGTTGGGAAATTTTGGGGATCTCCGCATCCACTAGCCCATACTAACAGTCATCAACATAGGAGAATAATTCAACATATGAATAATAATATGAAAAAACAAATAACATCGATGTTTGATAACCCAGTTCATCAACACATGACTACATCTGGGGACACTTAGCCAGGATATCATTATAATAATATATGTAAAGATTACAACTTTAGCACATGCGCTCACATAGATCTAGCATGGCTACTTTCCAATAATAATCTCACCTATACATTATTATCTCCCCTCCCCAAGAACATACAAACATAGTCATGGGCGGGTTGTAGGATCGCCCCCCTATGGCTCCCCTAGGCCCCCGGCCCCCTCCTATACACTATTTTGTATCTCTCTCTCGTGATAACCTAAATTTCTCATACACAAAGTAAAGTACAAAATATTATGGTGGTAGTCACAATATATTTATAGGGATACAAAACTTAATCCTGATCAAAACCTAATTACCCGGGATGGAAGGAGTGTAATAGGAATTAGGAAAATACTCTCCTAAGAAAAGGATTCCTTATTCCACCCAAACTCCAATCCATTAAGCCACGTGAACCAAACAACCAAACAACATTCACTGCAACTCCAAGTGGTCTCCGGTCGGATCTTCAATGGTCCGGTCGGGTCATGTTGTTGGTCCGGCCGGATCCTCTCCTTTCCGCTCCGTCCTGGTTTCGACTCCTTGTTCTTCCGTGGTTTTGACTCCAATCCTAACAATCTCTCATCTGGAGACATAAACCACCATTGTGACAAACTCCATCAAACTCCCACCAGAGAATGAACCACCAAATATTTTTACACCACCATTGTAACACCAAGCTCCTCCTTGATGATGATAAGCCTCCACGCTCCTCCACCATAAGCCTACACGCCCATATATTAAGGCGAGTTGAAACCAAGCGACGCTTCAACCTCTCCGTGTTAGATTCTTCTTGCCTCTTCAAATCAACTTCTACCTTGATTTCTTTGCAAGATTTCTTTGCAAGACTAACCTCGCCTTCTCCCTCCTAGATCCACTCCCCTTGCAATGCTCCCCATGAAACTCGGACACACCTTGCTTCTTGCATTGTCTTCTTGTGGTATTTTCTCGCTCTCTGTTAGGGCCACTTGACTCCCACCGCGTTGCAACTTTTGAGTCACTCTCCCCCTAACATGCCGTTCATTGGTGTCTCTCCGTTTTACACCAATAGGCCGGTGATCACGCCTTTTGCTCCCACCAGGAATGAAATTTGATGTTGTCGGTAGAGTACAACATCCTCCTAACCCCCATCTGTCGTTTGCGAGAAGTTCTGCTCTTCTCACGTGGTCAAACCGGCTTATACCACCCACCTTTTGCATCGTCGGTTGCTTACGCAAGTGCCTGATGCATTCCTCCTCTTTTTTCATATTTTATCCAACCACCTTGACTGTTCCAAGATCCCTTGAACACCTCTGATCCATGTTGATCTCTGAATCTCCAAATCCCACCTCGAATCTCTGCAGATCTCATAAGAAACAAACGAACTGATTTGAATTATCTGACCTTCTACACGATTGTGACTTATTTGGCACGCTCTTGCTTCAATCAAAAAACCTTAGCAGGTCTCAGATTTATCCTGCACGTCTTCCACACGAAGAATTTGCACTGCACGAAATCTGCATGTGCGCTGCACCAAGCCTGGACGTGCAATGCACGAATTCTGCACGAAAAAATCTGCAGTTTCTTTCTTCACTTTGGATCTCCCGAATCTCAAACCAAAGCTCTTGATACCAGTTGTTGGGGAATTTGGGGAATCTCCGCATCCACTAACCCATACTAACAGTCATCAACATAGGAGAATAATTCAACATATGAATAATAATATGAAAGAACAAATAACACCGATGTTTGATAACCTAGTTCATCAACACATGACTACATCTGGGGCACTTAGCCAGGATATCATTATAATAATATATGTAAAGATTACAACTTTAGCACACGCGCTCACATAGATCTAGCATAGCTACTCTCCAATAATAATCTCTCACCTATACATTATTATCTTCTCTCTCCAAGAACATACAAACATAGTCAGGGTTGTAGGATCGCCCCCCATGGCTCTTCTAGGCCCCAGACCCCCTCCTATACACTATTTTGTATCTCTCTCTTGATATCCTAACTTTCTCCTACACAAAGTAAAATACAAAATATTATGGTGGTAATCACAATATATTTATAGAGATACAAAACCTAATCCTGATCAAAACCTAATTACCCGGGACGAAAGGAGTGTAATAGGAATTAGGAAAATACTTTCCTAAGAAAAGGATTCCTTATTCCACCCAAACTCCATTCCATTAAGCCACGTGAACCAAACAACCAAACAATATTCACTGCAACTCCAAGTGGTCCGCCCGGGTCTTACGCAGTGGCGAAGCCAGAAAATTTTGACAAGGGGGTCGAAGTTGCTTTAGAGATAACGATGATAATGGAGGTATACAAATTTAGTATTAAGGGGGTCAAAATAATATTTTAGTGCAATTCATTATCAATATTAAGGGGGTCAAAATGTTATAATCCAATAATTTTAGTAGTAAAATGTCATTTTATTTTTTTTTAAGTACTAAAATTGACACGTTTCAAAATTTAAGGGGGTCGGCTGACCCCCATGGCTAAGCCTTAGCTTCGCCACTGGTCTTACGTGTGAAGTCCAGTCGGATCTTCAATGGTCCGGTCGGGTCTTGTTGTTGGTCCGGTCGGATCCTCTCCTTTCCGCTCCGTCCCGGTTTCGACTCCTTGTTCTTCCGCGGTTTTGACTCCAATCCCAACAGTTATCATTTTATACGGATTTTATAACGCAAGAGAGTGGAGACGAGATCACATGTACCGCTTTTGTGTATTACATTGTAAATTACAAGTGATCTAACGGCTATGCATTAATGATGATAACATGATGACGTCAGCCCTATTAACACATAACCGTCTGATTACTTGTGATACACACTATAGTAAACAAAAGTGGTACAAGTGATGTCGGAGCGAACCTGAAAAGTTTTCACGGTCATTTATGTTGGTACTGGTCGCGCCCAAACAAACTTAACTAGAGTATTCCGAATGGGTTCGGTGCATATTAATATTAGTAATGATTAATTAATAAGATTAACGAATAGCATACTCCTTGACAAAAGCAGCGGCCGGTCAAGCCAAGCCGGCCCCGCCGTGCCCAATCTTTTCAATTTTGGCTTAATCTTGTCGTTAATCCGACGAATTTTGTGGAGGGATCATCTCCCTAAATGCCGAGAGTTGGTAAAACAGAATAATTTCTTTTACTCTGTTTTGTCTTCAACTTACCTTCAAATGTACCAGTATGTTTTTCTTCTTATAGTAGCCATTGGTCGCGAATATATTCTTCGTAAAACAGTGGATACAGTATTTACTTCTCCGTCTCATAATAATATTACAGTTGACTCATTAATACTCCCTCCGTCCCTGACTAAGGTTCTTAGTTTGATTTTACACGAAGATTAAAAAAAAAATGTTGTATGAAAAAGTTGTAGGAACAATTTAGAGATTTCATATGAATAATAGAACACATAATAAATAAATTGCGTACCCGAATTCGTCATCTCGTTGAACTAGGCGGAAGCGATAATTTGAACAAGAATGAGGACGGCTACTAGATCTTCTTTCCCTACTCTTCGCTATGGACAATGGCTTAATGGAATAACCAATATATATAAGCCCAGGGTTTTAGAGTGGGAAAGGGACCTAGCAATTCTTTTCCAATAAGGAAACCAATAACCATGTTCCATAAGGACTTTAATATCCTTAATCAATAGGAACTCCAATTTGTGTCCCTTCCATCACAGACTCAAATTGAGCTAAAGCCTACACTTAAATACAACCCACATCATACAATAAAGTGTACACAAGCCCATAAATAGATCAATTGGCAATTGGGCTTATCGTGCATTGTTCCACTAAATAGGACTATAATAGTTAACCCGTTTTATTAAAACAAAATAAATTCAAAATTAATGGTAAGCCCAAATAAAAGTCTAATAATCTCCCACTTGGGCAACATTAATTAGAATCAATAATTTTAAAACGTTTAGCTTTAAAAAACGACTCTCGGGTCAACGACAAGTTTTCAATGTGACCACAATTTAAAAAATATATAGTCCAAGAACAACACATTAATGTTAAGCTCATTCCGGTCTAATAATCCTCCTAGTAACGAATCATGGCAACCATTACGTCAATTAGGACGCAACTCCGATCCATGGTCACTAGACTAGAAGGCCTATCGACATGGAATTAGATGTAGTAGTATAGCCATGAAAATAGTCACCAAATATGATCTATGTTGAATCTATTTTCATTATCGGTCCAACTCATGATTTCTTTAAATGCTTGGTACACTATAAGCAGAAATCATCCGACTTCCCATAAAGTCAATATATCTCAAATTCTCAATGATATCATCAATGAGACATATAACAATGTTGAAAGAAGCTATACTCAACAATGATATCAAATCTTGAGTTCTTTCGTAACTTGACATGCATCTCAATGTGCATAAAGCATGTCAAAAAATAATATGCACAAAAGAATCAATTAACTTCTTATGAAATTGACATGTCTTGACTCTCCAAATGATATCAAAACAAGACATATAACTATTCAGAAAGAATCTATACTTGAGATCAATATCAAGTCTCAAGTTCTTTCATACATAATGATGTAAACACAATATACACAATTAACATCTCAAAATCAAATGTGTATAATAAGTGACATCGACAATGTAGAGAAAACAAGATATTTCTTTTCGAAAATAGGTAGATGACATGTTGAGAAACTCCCACTATCCAAGTGCATCAAAAGGACGTACAAAATACTCATACTAATAACGTGTTTTAAACACAATGAGTCACATCCCCTTGGTTAATAGATTAACTAGTTGCAACATTGTTTATAATGACAATATATATATACCATAGGTCATTATCAAAGTATTCATCGATTTATGTATTTAAAATGAATGCTCAAGCTAAAGATCAATGCAAACCCAATGAGGATACTTGCGACCAACAAGGTTTGTCACCATAAATCTCAATCCTTAATGCCAATTAAATGCAAGAATTATTAGCAAGCAAGCAAATAAACAAGCTATTGACATATATAACAAGGACAATAAAAGCACTCTCACTGGACTTGAGATATATGCAAGTCATATATGAGGGCTTATAAACACTAATGTCATGTAGGTACCCACTACTATCCTTTTAATCTATAAGTATGGATTTAACATTCATAACCTCCATATAAATCACCAATCAAGAAAACAATCTTGATACACACTCGGTAAAGCTTATAAAGCATGATTATAATAAATGATATGTTGGATCGAAAATTTATTTTAATAAGGGTTTGATCAAATTAATCTCTTACTTAAACCAACAATTAGTATTTAACTTGAAACATTTGGTATTAGGAAGAACTAGAGCATCAATCACATGATTCTTATGTACACAAAATAAGGAATCAAAACTATGTGATTCTTCAATGTTTCTCCTTTGACAAATTCAGGTGTCCCAAGATCAATCAAATGAGATACATATTTACCAACTATCTCATATTATATTTATTCACTAATATGAGCCACAACCCAATAGCCATAACATTATAATCCAAAAGAATAGCATATGAAACATGGATCTACAAAAGGATTTCCAAAGAATCAAGATTGCAAGTTGAACTCATCAATTTGATTTAAAATATACCCAAACATCAAGAGACTAGAGACAATAAAATTATCCTTTGATTAATCTTTGAACCCACATTTGCAAATTAAATCTTATTATGCCATACAAGAGGTCTCAAGACTAGATCTCACAAAAGTGATATTCTCATCTCAAATGAAGAGAATTAAAAATCTCAATTGAACTCTATGTAAAAACTTAATATAATCCGTCAACACAAAATATAACGGACCAAGTATTAACATATCAATAAATAAAGTATGTTTTAATAGAGAACAAAACTAGTGATATTTATCATTATAACTTATTATTCAAGTGAGACAAACTAAACAATCAAAATAGTATGATTATTTTCTTGCAAAATGTATTATTTGGATTCTTTACAAAGATTAAGACGTAGTCTATAAAATAAAATAGGCAAAGAGTATGTTAGATAAATGAAATGTCGAGATTGTCGAGGCTAATATTTATGGCAATAGGTGAATTATATGGGGAACACAATCCAAAGCACCAATCGCACTACTATAGGCTCAAGCACTTAGACTAAACCAAATAGACATAATTCACGTCATAAGCATTGTGTTTACTTTGGATGTCAACAAGTTTACCATCACACATACCTAAAGAACATACACATATATTTTATGTCATCTTTCTTTCTATTTTACTATGAAGTGGTTAAACTCTTAAACAATGATCAAGAAGCTGCACAATTTGCAAACAGTTTTCACTCGTACATATTACAGAAGTAATACTCCATAAATCAAGGAAGAAGAGGAAAGAATAATGAATCCATAACAGACTCGAAACAAAATGAGCCACAACTAGGAAAGATTTTGGTACATTATAACAATTTCTCCTTTGTGATGAAATTATCACAAGTACTTAGTTCTTTCAATATAAAGAAAAATATAATAACACGCTAACTTCAAGAAATCTACACCTTTGGGTTGACAGACTCTTTAGGCTAGCACACCGATAGCTTTAAGATTCATTTTCTTCTTCAAAAGACATCATCAATAATGATCTACTAAATAGACAAATGAGCCATGAATCAAGTGACTTGAGACAAAATAAGCCACAAAGTTGAAACACTTATCACATTATAACGATCTCCCCTTTGGGTAGAGATTGTCATAAGCAATAAGCATCTCTATATAAAGCTAACAATGAGAACACGCTAATTTCAAGAAGTCCACACCTTTGAGTTCATGAACTCTCTAGACTAGTATGGCTCTAGCTTTCTTTGATTCACACATCTTATTGTTCTATGTCATTAGTCACAACCAACGATAACCCCCTTTGGGTGGGCAATCGTAAGTTGCAATCAATGATCTCACCGCACCTAAATTATGAGAAAAACAATATTTAACAAGTTAGAACGAATGGGTCACTTTGGCAACAACCACTCAATCTTAGCTTGTAAACATTCTCAATGCGGCCAAAGATGTAGCTAGTAAGGTCTCATGGTCTATTATAGTGCACTATGATCATTATATAACCATTTAGGAACATCACAATTCATGTTTTACAATCTTGCATACAAACGATAACATGCATTATGAGTACTTATTTCAACCAAAATGAACTAAAAATGTTCCAAGTCTGTATTTCATAGCATGTAATTTGTACACAATTACTACTAAACAAATGCAATAAAACAATGTAACAGATTGTTGACTTAACATGGACATAAAATTACTTACTAGAGCATTAATCAAATTTGTAGTGGCAAAAATATATCAATGATATTCTTTGTGCAAAACTATAATACTACCTCTGTCCCTAAATGAGTGTCCAAATTTCATTTTAAGGGACACTGAAAATCTCAACTTTTTGAACAATTTGGTAACAACGATTCATATATAATCTTGTAATCTCCTTTCCAAACCTTTAGTTTTGCACGTATAAAGAAACCGGTGAAAAAAATTTCGAAAAAAAACGTTTAGGGAAAAAGTTATGTTAAAAAAAGACACTCATTTAGGGACAAAGATTTCTTGAAAATGGACACTCATTTAGGGACAGAGGGAGTACAATTTTAGCACAAAATTATAGGAAATACAAACCCTATAATCCTAAATATTTGCATATACATTAGAGGATCTAATTTGATAGAAAATATTTCTCAGTCAACAAAAATAATGGTAAATATTAACCATTTAAAGAAGCCCTAAAATTATGAGAAAATATGTTATTTTAGTGATTTACTATTTACATGAAATCAGACTTCTTAAAGCAAATTCAAATTTGATGATCATATATTTAGGGTAAGTATATAGAAAAAGGAAAATTTATAAACAAACCCAAAACTGAACGAAACTATATTTTGGGAGAAAATTTTTATAAAATCAACCCTAAGATCCATTAAACAAAAGGCATGTATATTTATGAGGGAAAAGAAAAAAATCAATTAAATAATCCACCAAGCATGCATATTTATAGGGAGACTTAAGCCCATAATCAATCACTCTAGGAAAGTCTTTATTATTATAGAAAACTAAACTCTATAATTGGTTTTAGGCTCGAAACAACCGCCCATGAAAATTGTTCGCACAAAACTCTAGCATGATGACAGATTTTGTTCAATTTTACATGCTTCAAGATCATCTAGATTAAGTTTGATCTCACAATCAAAAATAAAAATGAGTTACATTACACAAGGTTAACCAATCATAAAGCAATTTTAAATGATCGCATTAAAATTAATTATATCAGGGCTCAAAATATGCAAAACAGTTTGGGTACTAGGGAAAATTTATAATTGGCAATTATAGAATCAGACCCATAGAGTTTACCCAAGGATTAACATAATTATTTGTAATTTATAAGCCAATTGAGCAAACATCAAAGTCTCACAAATAATACTTCTTTCAGTACGGAACGGATTTTAAAGTCGGAGAACCACACATGCATAACAAATCAAGGCTTAAAATATTGTTTATATGTGGGTGGGACAGTATTGGCACAATAGATCCATTAATTAATACTCCCTCCGTCCCATTTCAAATTGCAAAAGTTGCCAAAAAGGGTGTCCCAACTAAAATTGCAAAATTCAAAAACGACAAGTTTTAACCCACTTGCACACTCACATCCACTAACCCACTAACTATTCTCTACCCCACTTTCTCTCTCACACTCAACTATCAACACTCACAACACTCACAACACATCACCTTTCTCACTTTTTCCCTTAATCCCCGTGCCAACTTAGTATTTGCAATTTGAAATGGGACGGAGGGAGTAATATTATTTCAACCAAGTCATGACAAAGTTACTGAGTCCCGATAAACAAATATCACCGCAGACAGTAAGTGCAATCGTGGTATATTCGCTCAGATACATACAGAATCCGTAAATTGCTTTGATTTGTACACAATATACTTAAACAAATAAAAGCAAAAATAAAAGGATCCAACCATGTTTGATAAAGTAACGACCGACGGACGGACTATATGACTCAAACTACCAAATTCATAAAATTTAGATTCAATCATAAAATATACTCCCTCCGTCCCGGAGTAAGAGTCTTACCCCTCATTTGCACGCTTATTAATAAATATTAGAAGTGATGTAAATGTTGTGAGTGTAAAAGTAAAGTAGGAGAGAGAATGAGTGGGAGAGAATAGTGAATTGATTGGTGTTGTGAGTATAAAAGTAAAATAGGGGAGAGAATGAGTGGGGTGAATAGTAAAGATTCTTTGCCATTTTAGGAATATGACTCTTACTCTGGGACGTACCAAAATGGAAAGTATGACTTTTACTCTGGGACGGAGGGAGTAGCATTTAAGATTGAATTTAGTTACAATGAATTTTACGATTCTATATTCATATGAGTTGGCTCTGATACCAATTGTAGGAACAATTTAGAGATCTCATATGAATAATAGAACACATAATAAATAAATTGCGTACCCGAATTCGTCATCTCGTTGAACTAGGCGGAAGCGATAATTTGAACAAGAATGAGGACGGCTACTAGATCTTCTTTCCCTACTCTTTGCTATGGACAATGGCTTAATGGAATAACCAATATATATAAGCCCAGGGTTTTAGAGTTGGAAAGGGACCTAGCAATTCTTTTCCAATAAGGAAACCAATAACCATGTTCCATAAGGACTTTAATATCCTTAATCAATAGGAACTCCAATTTGTGTCCCTTCCATCACAGACTCAAATTGGGCTAAAGCCTACACTTAAATACAACCCACATCATACAATAAAGTGTACACAACCCCATAAATAGATCAATTGGCAATTGGGCTTATCGTGCATTGTTCCACTTAATAGGACTATAATAGTTAACCCGTTTTATTAAAACAAAATAAATTCACAATTAATGGTAAGCCCAAATAAAAGTCTAACAAAAATAAGTAAGAGAAAGTAGGAGAGATAAAGTGGGTAGAGTTTTTGTTGTGAGAATGACAAGTGGGTCCCATGGTCCATTTTAGGCAATAAAGCAACTAAGAACTTTAGTCTGGGACAAAAAAAAAAAAAAGTAAGAACCTTAGTCTGGGACGGAAGGAGTAATAATATTACAGTTGACTCATTAAACTTTTTAAATGTAATTGTTAATTATTTTTACATAAAAATTTTTTATTTAGAAACACAACGTTTGAAAAGAGCACGATACTTGTTATGCTATCGTGCTTACTACTTTTTCTCATTGCTATTTCTAATTTTCTTTGAAGACGATTATGCATGTTCGCTAATCCCAAATCATTATGAAATTAAAACTATATTGCTGTTTGGGCGAACGACAAGGTAGGGTAACGTACTATAGAGTTTGTTACAATTAAGGCAACATACTACGATTTGACATCTTAATGAAATATACTTTACCATTTTGTTACATATAATGGAATGCACCCTATCAACATTAAAAAGATAACTGAAATGTTAATAATTTAAGAAAAAGAGTAACACCAGTTAAATATACTTAACATTTGTTAGCCTATTTTTAATCGGTTTGAAGGCTTCTTCCTTACCTCTCATAAACCTCTATATCTGCCATCTCCATACCAACAATCCGCGCCCCACACCACCATCAATCTGTTGGATATTATGCCCTAGGCCCTTGAGAAAGGCCTATGCGTTATATCATAGCTTCATTGTTATAGAGATAACAAACCCGATTATTATATCTTTTGCATTTTATTATAATGATCATTGTCCCTAACACTTATGAAGGGCTAGCATGAGTTTAATGGATAATCATATGATGATTATAGCGCATAGGATGCAGATTAAACTTGTGGGTACATGTTGGAGAACAAGTACTGGATAGACCCGTTATGAGATTTGTGTCATGGTCAAATGTCATAATTAAATCTCATAATAGTTATATCATTTGAATCCTTAGATCTGAGATTATCATGGTCTTCCACATGATGAACTTTATGTTTGACGTACTCAAACGCTACCCTTAACCGGGTAGTTATAAAGGCTACGATTGGCATAATCGGATTCCTGTAGGGAAGAATGATAAGTCAAGATGGGATTTGTCCCTCTCTCAAGAGAGATATCTGCTTGGCCTCTCGATGAGTGAGATTGATAATAATGTACGGCCGTACCCAAATGAATTGATTTGTTCAATGTCATTTGCTCATATCAATCCACTCGGGATCGAGAAAGTATTGGACAACATAAGTTGACTTGGACCATGACTTATGTCCAATATGATATCGCGTGACAAAGGGATTATGATATGTTCTATAAGGTTACTTTGGGCTTTCAAAATTATACTAATTGGGTAATCATAATGGCTTGCTAGAGTCCGCTTATGACTTACGGGTTCTGACTCGTTGCCAACTTAGTATAATCCTATTGGGTCACACACAATAGAACGGATTGAAAAAGGCTAAAATTCTGGGAAAATAAACTGGCCACCGTACGGCTCTTGGAGTGGCGTACGGCTCCTGGAGAGCCGTACGGCCGCCCCGCCCGTACCAGTCCAGTTTATTCAGTTTTCTTGACAGAAAATGAATCCCGACCCCAAAAGGAATTAGGTCACACCCTCATATAAAATATGCAGCCGGGTTTGACAGCCTCTAATGGCGATTTTAGAAACAAACCATTGTTTTAGAAACAATAAATTATAGAGAGGTAGGATTATTTATTTGATGATTCTTGATCATCAATATACAATAATCAAAGAGCAAAATAATTCCGACGAAGAAATCGTTTCTTCATCAAGCCTTGGGTCTAGCAATCCAGATCAAGAAGGTGTTCTTGATATCCGTTCGACGTGTGGATACCGATGGAGGGTGTTTTCTTTAACACCTTAAAGTCCGTGTTCATGGATTCGATCTTCAAGGGTATGTTTCTTTCATCTTGTATTTAATTTAATCAACATGCACGGATCCGGGCTCTTGGGTGTTTGATTTATATGTTTAATTCTGCTGCGCATGATGCATCAAAACCCAACAGTGGTATCAGAGCCCCGTTCGTTGTTGATTATTTTAGTATATCATGTTGAAATTGTTTAATTCGATTATATGATATCTACATGATAATAAGATGAATGCGTGTTTTGAGTTTTATATATGAGATATAAAATCTATGAGCATGTTTATATGGGGATTATGTGATTGTGATATTAATTGGATTCATATGTACAATCGCATGCTTAGACTATCATGTTATAATTAGATTATATTTATTGATAATATTGATCTAATTTGTATGTGGAATAAAATGGTTATTGATTATATGAATTAGATGGGTTAAAATTCGGAATCTGTATTTTCGTGTTTTCTGTAATCTGATTATGTATGAACATGATAATGTGATTGATCGAATTTCTGAAATTCTGGGAGTCTGGGAATTCTGGGGATTACCACCGTACGGAGCCTGTGGAGGCGTACGCCTGCCACAGAGCTATACGGCTGCTCTAGATATTCTGGACAGATTTGTTTCGTTTTCTGGTATTCAGATTGTTCTGTAAATTGTTTACAGAATTTGAATCTGGAAACTGAAACTGCTTTCAGACGGCTGGTTTTCGAAACCGTGTTTCCTGAAACAGTTTTCAGTCGAAAATCCAAGAAAAGAATTGTAGAAATCAGAATTCTGAAGAGTTCATAATTGCTGTAGTCTATGATATTGATGAGACAATGAATGATCTTGAAACAAGTTATTTTTCTATACGGAATTGTGGATGCCTTTTGGCTTAGTATCGGCCGTATACAAAATCAATTGGTTTCTTGAGTTCAGTACGGGATTGTGGATGCCTTCATGGCTTAGTTTCGACCGTGCGTTTTGTGCTCTCAATATATAGATGTTCTACGGATTAAAAAGTTTCAGAATTATCCCTATGAGCAAAGTGCAAATTGTTTGCAAGAGAAAGAAACTAAATTTGGACTAATTCATTGCATGGACCAATGGCAGGCTTAAGCCTGATTTCTGGGAATGCGAATGAAATATCCAATCTGTAAATTGTTTACAGATAATTTAGATTCCGTTCCCATTATGTTGATTCATAATTAAATCACAAGATTTTGTTTTTGTTAATTAATTTGATTAGTTAACATAAATTATGCAAAGACTATATTATATTATGTTTGACATAATTAAATATATGATGCATATCTCTATGCAAAGAAACATTCTTGAAAATTTAAGTCATGTGCCAATCCATTATTAAAACACTTGTGAGTACACCGGGTAGTTTTATGTGGGCTCTGCCAAAGCGAGATGCATTAATTCTATCAGTGTATGAGCAAGATGAGGAAAGAGTGATTCCTATACATTTAACGTGGTTTGACTTAATTAGGCTATCAAAAGACAAAGTTTTGGGCCTAAGGTACAAGATGAGATTAAAAAAAAAAATTTTGACATAAGATGTCTAACAAATCCCATAAAGGATCTAAGAGTCATATATGATATGATTGACAAAGAGTTGTCTACCTAATTAATTTAATTTTGAGCAGTATCGCCAAAGCGAACTTGAAATTAAATTAAAGTTGGATCTTAGCCTATTTAAATTATATTATACAAGAGTTGTATTTGAAGGTGTATAATTTAGTGGAAGTATTTATGAAATACATTAAATGTCTCTAAATGATAATGGTATGAAATATATGTGTATATTTATTTGCATGTTTTGTAGAATGTCTTAAACTATAATCATGATTAATTACTGCAATTGACCCCACTCAAAGAGAATAAGATTAACTTCCTTTACCTAGTCGTGAGCTTAAGAATTGTTCTAAAGTAAGAACGGAAGTTATGAATTCTTAATAAATCTTATTACTAAGAAACCTTATACCTTAAGGGTGGACAAAGACATTGATTAGAAATGTAACGCCCATCCTTAATCTCGTTAAATATTTGACTTATTTGTTAAATTCTTGACTAGCATATTTATATGCTATTTTATTTGAGTTAATTATTTAACTACTTTAGAAAATTAAGGTGGTTAAATGTCAAAGTTGAAAGTTTAGGGGCCTTTTTGTCAAAATTAGAACTTGAGGGGCCTAGTTGCAATTCTTTGAAAGTTAAAGTATATCTTGTGGGTTGCCTTCTTCTCAGAAGCATTTTCCCCAAATTGGTTTACGCTCTCTCCTTCTGTTCTAAAAGCTAGGTTTAGGATTCTTCCTATTCTCTACTCCTCGAGCTTAATTATCCCTCCGTTCGTGATTCTGGTCCCGGATAAATATTCGTGGCGTTGAATAGAGCGTTCCAGACCGATCAGAAATTAAATTGGGTCAACTTGATTTTTGACTAGGTAAGTTATTAGCTTCCCCTTACTTGTAATAACATGCCTATATATGTTATTCCCACTACTTGTTCTTGTTAAAATTGTGTTTTGGGCAATTTTTGTGATACTTGTAATTTTGGGACGAAGGGAGTATAAATACACTGCGTAGTATGAAACTTGAAAAAGTATTTTCAAAACCTCCTGGGTGTGTTAAACATTAGTAGGAAAATTACTCCTATTCGTGAGACGGTAAAATAGTAACTTGATTTAAATATTATTAGAAAAATCGTACCATTATTTGTGGTACGGGGAAATGAATGGAAGTATCCCTAGATGGGTAAGTTAGTATAAAATAAAATTGTACTTATACTTTTGGGGTCGGTGAAATATTAAAATGGAATAAAAGGAAATTGTCCTATTATTTATGGGACGGTAAAAGAAATGAATTGAGCCTGAAATAATGTTTTGGGTATTGCCTAAGAGTTAATAAAAGTTACACCTACATTTGGGACGGAGAATTTATAAGTATAAAAGTCTCTGTTGAAATAAGAAAGTATAATTGAAATGAGTGATTTAAGCTTGTTATTATACTCCTGGGTTTGATAATATATTGATAAAAATTATACTCCTACGCTTGGGACGGAAAATTATTGAACCTGGGAAAGAATTCGGATTTTGGAAATTTTGGGCCTTGGGCGACCGCCCATTTTGGGCTGGGCGACCGCCCATCTATCTGAAGTATTTTGTTCTTGGAAAGCCTGATTTTGGGCGACCGCCCACACCATTTTGTGCGGCCGCCCATATGTCCTGAAAATTGTAAAACTTGTTCAATGATTGTATAAGTTGAAAATAACCCTTGTTAAGGCATATAGCCTTAGGATAAGATGTTCTAGTAAGTATTGTGATACCTTAGGGGTATCAGAAGTGAGTCTTGAACATGAATACTCATTGAATTAAAATGAGAACTTAGTCTTGTACATGGACACTTATAGAACTCAAATGAGAACTTAAGTATAAGAGTAACAACTCTTTTATATGTCTTGAAAGTGCTATGAACAAGCACTTATGTGTTATGCTTGTCTTGAAGCCAATGATTGTGCACCTTAGGGGCATTAAAACAATGACTTGAGATTGAATATCCTATGTAGGGGATTAAGAACTCGTAAGTATGAGTTGTCTAGCTCATTTACTAAATTTGAACTCGAATTATTCTTGGTCTAGGTTTAGGGTACTACCCTAGATGGCCTAGATGAGTGTTGTAGAACACTCTAGTACTGAAAAATAGTCCCTTTGTGAACAAATGAAATGTGGACTTAAATCATAATTAAATGATAACTTTAGTATAAGAGTAGTAACTCTTTTATATGTCTTGAAGCTAATGTTTGTATACCTTAGGGGTACCAACTAATGTCTTGAGCCTGAATGTCCTAAGAAAAGGATTGGAAAATAATATGTGAAAGATGTATAGTTCATCTTCTTAGCTTGAACTTGAAGTATAAGATAATTAATTCTTGTACATGTTTAATCATCCAAAGAAATGGATTGAGAACTTGGATATAAGATGATAAAATCTTGTATAGGTATTGAATGTCTTGAGATGAGACAGTAATTTGAAGTATAAGACAATAAAATCTTGTACATGACTTGAACATCCAAATAATTGGATTAAGACTTGAAAATAAGATTATAAAATCTTGTACGTGCCTTGACACCAATATAGGTGTATGGTAATAAACTTGAAAGAGTCTTGATGTGTATATGCAAATCTTGCATATATTTACTTGATAGAATGTTATTTCTTGATTGATTGGTACATGGTATGAATAACCAAAGAATTGGGTTATGAAACTAGCTAGAGAATGATTAACTCTACTACCTACTTGAACTTGATACGTGTATATTGGAAGTGCTATAAATAAGCACTAAAGTGTAAATGATTTAGTTTCTAATCGTGTATATACTCAATGAAGTATATAAAATATAAAGAAGATATCTTGTCTTGAAATGGTTCCTAAAGAAAATAGGGACTAGTGTAATATGAAGATAATTCATATAATCGTGAATACTACGATTTAAATTAATAAGAATGATTACAGAACACAATATGTGTTAGAAAATATATTCGATTACTAACGATACATATATGTGAAGTATGACTGTGTCTAGGTACAATGTGACCTATTCTACTACGTGTTTAGAGTCTAAGGTATTGGGCTCTATTTGATAGTAAGGGTATCGTGATAGACACTTTAATGTGTTAAACGTGATATGAATATGTACGTGCAACTTGGCATGTGACAGAGTGATATACCCTACTACTTGACTGAAGTCTGTTATAAATGGACTCTTACTTGGATTGATCGTGTTACATGGACACCTTATGTGCCAGTGTTATCTTGGTTTGTATTCGCAATAATTGCGTATGGATGCTTATATTCTTGTGAGCACATGATACATAATTACATGGTGCATATTCTCGTGAGCACATGATACATAATTACATGGTGCATATTCTCGTGAGCACATGATACATGATTACATGGTGCATAAAGAGTAGTCCACTAATAAGGGACTGAGTTCTGTTTCCGTAGTTCAAGTAAATATCTACTTGTACCTTCTTGTGTGAGTCCAGCTGGTTCTCCTTGCTTGTTCGAAAATATATAGGTTCACGCTTGTCGCGAGAGCTGGGGTTTAAGTGACAATCGGGTCCCTATGTATTTCCGCCCGACCCCTTACTACTGGCCATAGTAAGGGCATAGCTTCCTTGGTTGGAGCAATAAGCCTGACCTAAGTGAATGCTAACTCCCGTCTTGTTCACCACGTGGATTTTGTATCTTGTGGATGACACTGGTTACCAGGTCTTCTTATATACTGCACAGCAGTCTCTTGTTCCTGTTCTTGGTTGTCCTCAGCTAGAAAAGCATCGACAACAAATGGTATTCTTGGGAGAAATAAGGAAGGATTCAGGTACAATGCGTGATAGGCCTATGTGCATCTTGTGAGCTGGTCTAGCCTCTCGCACTACTTGACTACTTGTTACCTGAACCTTTCTTGAGCTTGATTACTTGTTGAGTTGGCTTAGCCTCTCCTATACTTGTTACTAGATGATACTTGATATATGATTACTTGAGTATCTACTTGTATTGCATGATAACATGACATATAGTTGCATGTTAATAGCTTACTGAGATTTATCTCACCCTTTATTTGTTTAATTGTTTCCCCCCCCCCAGGAAAGCAGGGGATAGTACGCAGTGAGGCTCGACTTAGCTGGGAATTTACTCAGCAGGATATTCTTGTTCGAAGTTAGTGTCCTTTTATATTTTGGTAAGGACGATCTTGTATGAGTTAATTAAACTCTGGGCTTGTATTGGGGTAGTATTTGTTGTCCCTAGACAGTTCTTGATGCCAGCTTATTTGCTAGGCATGTCTTCCGCTGTATGTAACCTTGTTTGGTTTTAATTTTCTTGGTCTAGAACTCGTGGTGAGCTATCTTAGCTCCTTATTCTTGAGTAGATATAGCATGTCAGTTTGTTTCTAGCAGGTATTGTTCCTGTTTCCCGTTAGTTTCTTGTTTCTTGTTAGTTACGCGCACCAGGTTCGAGGTTCTATTAGGGAATCCCGGGACTTGGGGCGTGTCAAGAAACATGTGGATGATTCTATAGATGTCAACTGTCCTACGACTTGCTATCATATGATCGGAACTTTAGAAGTATCTGAAACATATGAATGCTTATGCGATAAGCAATCATGTAGGAAGCGTTCCTACAAGCAAGAAAGGCAAATAAAGTTTGAGACTGATTAAAAGCCTAACATTCATATGATGAATGAAAGGTATATTAATAAGTTCTCATGTTTTGAACATGGAGAGACATATTAATTACCTTAGTTGGCTTGGTTATCAAGTTAGTTTGGAACTAACAAACGGATTTGACATTAATACATAAGCGACATTTGATGTTTAAAATGCTATGTCTTAATATCAAATGGAAACATTCTCAAACTGTAAAGGTTAATATGAAAAGGATTTAATAAAAAGGGCAAGACAAGAAGTTGTCAAGCCTAAAGAAATATTTGTGGCAAAAACCTAAAATTCAAAGGATGTAATTGCAAGCATGGCAATATGATTGACCATTGGAAGAATTACAAATTAAATTAAAAGATCAAAAGGAAGTGTAGTAGGACTACCACTTCAAGTATTTATGTTTATCTTTCTACATCTAAATTCTTGGGTATTGGATACCGGATATGGATCACATATTTTAATAAATGTGTAAGATTTGAGAAATAGAAAGACTACTTAAAAAGGTAAAGATTAACCTATGTGTTGATAATGATGCAAAGGTTGCGACATTATTCATAGGATCTTGCGAAGTGTCTTCACCTAATGGGTTCATATTTGTTTTGAACAAATGTTGTGATGTTCCCGCTTTAAATAGAAATATTATTTTGGTTTCTTCATTAGAAGATTATGGAGATTTCTTATTTCGAATAAAAAAGTGTTCCATTAAATATGATTTGCTTTATTGTATTGCTAATCATATAAATGGGACTTTATATCCTTATCTTAGAAGAACAAAATAATGAGTATAATGTAAATAATGTAAATCTGAATCTAAGGATGTAAGCGTTGCATTTTAAAAGCATTAATGTCTATATCAAATGAAAAAAAAACGCATATCTAAAATTCCATGGGACGGAGTTTTAAATTCGCATGATTTCGAATCATGTGATTTATGTGAATCTTATAAATTGATTAAGACACCTCTTACTAATAGTAGTAAAAGGAAGTACTCTTTTAGACACAAGAACACACAATTATGTCCAATATTATATTATAAAACTAGCACGTAAATATGAATAAATAGTGCTTCTCAATCATATTAAAAATGCTAGCACGTCAATGATATATTCATAAAATGCATGCAAATGTGACGGGCGTTATATTACTTGCAAAAGTCTAATGGCATTAATCTTTGCAAGATTTAGTCTTACTGGAAGACTAATGAGCAAGAGTACATGATTAGGATTCTATATGCTTCGGCAATTGGATCTATCATGTAAGCCATGTAAATGTACTAAGACCGGATGTCTCATATACTTGGAGTATGATGAGATAATACAAATCGTATCCTAGTGAAAGTCACTAGATAAGAAACATCCTTATGTACTTGAGAAGAACTAAAGGATGCATTCTTGATCTTTGATGTAATGAAAGATGATCTTGTAATAGTTACATAGATGCATTCTTACAAACCAACAAAGATAAATATTGCAGTATAAATACATGTTTACATTTAATAATGGTGCTAGAATAGTTCTAAATGGACCATTACCATTCTACAAAAGGTTGAGTGTCTAGTGGCATGAGATGCAACTAGAGAAATGTTAAGATTAAGATTCTAATTAGTAAACTAGAAATCGTCTCTAGTGTCACTAATTTAATGTATCTCCATTGTGTCAATAATCGTTATTACACAAGTCAAGGGACTAATATCTTATCTAAACATATACTCAGACGTTTCTATCTTACTCGAGAAATCGTCAAAGATGGGAGATGTCAAAATATGAAAAATACCTTATGATAATAACAAGGATAATTATCCTACATAAGCTCGTTTGCAATTATGATGGAGATCATAACTAAGCTCAATGGGTATTGGATACACTTTGATTGGGCCTAGTGCAAGTGGGAGATTGTTGGATATTATGCCCTAGGCCCTTGAGAAAGACCTATGCATTATATCATAGCTTCATTGTTATAGAGATAACAAACCCGATTATTATATCTTTTGCATGTTTATTATAATGATCATTGTCCCTAGCACTTATGAAGGCCTAACATGAGTTTAATGGATAATCATATGATGATTATAGCGCATAAGATGCGGATTAAACTTGTGGGTACATATTGGAGAACAAGTACTGGATAGACCCGTTATGACATTTATGTCATGGTCAAATGTCATAATTAAATCTCATAATAGTTATATCATTTGAATCCTTAGAGCTGAGATTATCATGGTCTTCCACATGATGAACATTATGTTTGACGTACTCAAACGCTACCCTTAATCGGGTGGTTATAAAGGCTATGATTGGCATAATCGGATTCCTGTAGGGAAGAATGATAAGTCAAGATGGGATTTGTCCCTCTCTCAAGAGAGATATCTGCATGGCCTCTCGATGAGTAAGATTGATAATAGTGTACGGCCATACCCAAATAAATTGATGTGTTCAATGTCATTTGCTCATATCAATCCACTCGGGATCGAGAAAGCATTGGACAACATAAGTTGACTTGGACCATGACTTATGTCCAATATGATATCGCGTGACAAAGGGATTATGATATGTTCTATAAGGTTACTTTGGGCTTTCAAAGTTATACTAATTGGGTAGTCATAATGGCTTGCTAGAGTCCGCTTATGACTTACGGGTTCTGACTCGTTGCCAACTTAGTATAATCCTATTGGGGCACACACAATAGAACGGATTGAAAAAGGCTAATATTCTGGGAAAATAAACTGGCCACCGTACGGCTCTTGGAGTGGCGTACGGCTCCTGGAGAGCCGTACGGCCGCCCCGCCCGTACCAGTTCAGTTTATTCAGTTTTCTTGATAGAAAAGGAATCTCGACCCCAAAAGGAATTAGGTCACACCCTCATATAAGATATGCAGCCGGGTTTGACAGCCTCTAATGGTGATTTTAGAAATCACAAACCATTGTTTTAGAAACAATAAATTATAGAGAGGTATGATTATTTATTTGATGATTCTTGATCATCAATATACAATAATCAAAGAGCAAAATAATTCCGACTAAGAAATCGTTTCTTCATCAAGCCTTGGGTCTA
Source organism: Campanula takesimana (assembly GCA_026119855.1). Classification (NCBI taxonomy): domain Eukaryota; kingdom Viridiplantae; phylum Streptophyta; class Magnoliopsida; order Asterales; family Campanulaceae; genus Campanula; species Campanula takesimana. The sequence continues at coordinate 330,455 of JAOWBW010000797.1, read as the reverse complement.
GCAATCCAGATCAAGAAGGTGTTCTTGATATCCGTTCGACGTGTGGATACCGATTGAGGGTGTTTTCTTTAACACCTTAAAGTCCGTGTTCATGGATTCGATCTTCAAGGGTATGTTTCTTTCATCTTGTATTTAATTTAATCAACATACACTGATCCGGGCTCTTAGGTGTTTGATTTATATGTTTAATTCCGCTGCGCATGATGCATCAAAACCCAACACAATCCGCTACAAAGCACCCCAAAACGCCACCCATTTGCTTTCGTCAACCACTAGCCATCAGATCTGGGATTTTCTTCATCAATCAAGCACAACCCTTCTTCCCTTCAACAATTCCGTCCTTGTTCATCTCCCCTACAGCTGCACTTCGACCTTACACTACAAGAAAAATAGGTTTTCGCGATGGCCATAATCAATCGCATAAATAACAATATTCATTGCATAAATTTTTTTGCGATTGCAAAAGCCATCGCCAAAGCCATCGCATGATCCTCTATCGCTAAAAAAATTTAGGTGATGGTTTAGGCGATCGCATAATACCGAACATGTTATGCAATGGCTATGCCAATCGCAAAACTTGCTCAATATTTTGCTAAATTATATATTTATAAAATATAAAAGCCATCGCCTAATATAGGAATATGCGATTGCAAGTTTAATCGCATAAATGGACATAAGACGATGGCTGTAGCAATCTCATAAAAACCAAACATATGGAATGGAAAAGCCATCGCATATATGGAAAAAGCCTGAACAAATATAATTTGGTATACACCCTTTTGTCATGGCATTGGCCATCGCATGATGTAAAAACTAGTTTCAAATTTTTTTTTTAGCAGTTGCTTGAAGAAAAACAATAATGAGAAATTAGTACACAAATTGTCATAATCCTGAACGTTTGTTAACATTAACTTGGTACCAAAAGTATACTTGTCCAAAATACCAAATAGCTACTTATAGTACAAGTCTACTAAGGCAGAACCATGTTATAGCTTGTCCAAAAACATACACAGTTGCCTGTCAATCCAAAATGAGTTAAGAAGCAAAATATTTCCACATATCATAACTAGTAAATCTGGTCACCAATCTCACCACCATCATCATTGAACGGAGATGCACCTGTCGGAATATTTGACGCACGATCAGAAATCGGTGTAGATGAGCTATCATCGTCGAAGTTAGGAAGGGGTGGTGGGACAATCCCACACTTTTCAGCTAATGAAGCCCAAAATGGAGCCATGTTGTTTCGCCACTTTCTTTTCCATTTTCTTCATCTTTTCAGAAGAATTCTGGGAAGCAACATACGCTGCGTAATCGACTGATGAAGCGTTGCCGGAACGCTTTTTCCACTTCTCCCTTTGGCCTTCCATACAGCCTACCTTTTTTGACACCACCAACTGCCAACTCCCATGCCTTACATCCATTGTCTGAGACAGCGTCGCATCCGGGGTGCAAAATTACATTGACAGGAGTTGTAGGTTCCAAACCATTCATCTCACGTAGTCCATTTGCGTAGACCTCCTATAAATTTACAAAAAAACAAGTTACTTTATAGAAAAAATAAAATATCACATTTTACCACACAATAAAATATCAAATGTGCAAATAGAAAACACAATGAAAGTATGTGTTGAATAAAAAAAAACATTAAAATGTTTTTATGTTACCAGAATAAGTTATGGGGATGGCTTTTGGGCTAAGTAGGAAGACTATTTTGGGACGGAGGGAGTATAAATATTAATCACACTATTATATACACACAAATAAGGTTAGAACAAAGGATATACACCATATATACATTAAGGAGCAAATTGCAGCTAGTAATTTATAACAAGATGGGAAGAAAAACTCAATAGTATACAAGAGTATACAAAACAGAAAAAAGTAGATACCCAAAGAAAAAACTATAATTCTTGTAGTGATTTACCAATAAATAATACTCACTCCGTCCCAAGTTGACAATCTCATTTTACATTTGAAACATTTTGAGCTTACATTATAGATCAATGTATAAGGAAGTCAAAATTTCATCTCAAGCAACTACAATATTCAACCCATGCAACCACATTATTCAAAATTTTAGCTCAGGCAACCACATTTATACAACATAAAAATAAAATGGAAACTAGAGGACCAACACAACCCAAGACATAGTACATCAACAACAACCTTTCCAACACTTGTATACTTTTAGCATATTCCAACATTATACAAAGCACGTACCTCAAGTTTTTCAGCATCTTCACTAACCCATATATTTTCATTCGTCTCTTTGCTTTTCTTCTTTCGAATATGGGTATCGGTAAACCTTTCGATTTGAGTCGGAGGACGACCCAAGCTTTCAGCCTGTTGATAAACATTTTTATTAACATTATAAATAGTATAAGTAGGAAAAAAATAACAACTTAAAGAACTGATTGATCAGAAGCGAAAGTATACAGTACCAATAGCATTTTCCGTTGCTCATAAGTAATCTGGCCTGATGTATGCGGAATGCATTTGATTGAAGAACGATTTCGCTTACGTAACCTACTTGCTTTTTGAAAATCATCACTCATCCAGTAATCACATAGTTCCTGCCACACTTCCAGACTTGTCCAACTAGGCTCGTGGTTCCTTGCAGCTTGAATGGATCCCGGGTGGGCTTTCTCTGCATTTCTTTTCCATCCAAAGAGGTACTTTGGATAATTCTTAGCTGCTATGTGCTCCCAGACTTTTCGACCTCTTTCTTCCTCTTCTGGAGAAGCAAACTTGAAGTACCTCTAGAAAAAAAAAGACCAAAATATTATTATTACATAATAATAATCATGCTATTATATATAAAATCCACACATATTAAACCTGATTTATATACAATGCTATTACAGGAAATTTATTGTATAAAATTGTGGTTACCATATAATCTAACCAAACAAATTGAATTTTCTTATCAGTCCACTGGCACCAGGTTGTTCTCAGTTCATTAAAGTGTCTTTTGAAGACAGGACCAATCTTCGACGTGGCTGCAGCAGGCAGTAATCTAAAAGAAAAGAGTTAATTTATCAATGAAAGATTATAGCTTTTTTAGAATCTATGTACCATTAGATGAAGGACACCACTATCAAACTTACGTGTTCCGCAGGACAGTAATTTCAATCTTTGAATGACCAACTTTAGGTGCTTTTACACCACGCGTTACTCCACGAGTCTTCCTTCATTGCTCATTGGTAGGATCGTCAACTTCGGGGGCAGCATGGACCTGAGGAGCTACAGGAGGAGCATGAACCTGAGGGTAGGAGCAACTAGAAATAATGAGAACCCTAAAATTGGAGAGATCAAAATAATCAAATCATACAGAAAGGTGAGACATGAAATATGTTACCCCCCGTTGTATCATCTCACAAGTATCAAGACTAACAAGCAACGTATAATAAATAAATTTTTTTATTGTCACCCTCTTTGGTTAATATGAAAATAATGTACATGTTACACACATATAAAAAATCTACGATGCAAGTGAAAAATTAAAATAATTTAGGAGATTACCTTTCAAATGGATACATCCAACGATATTGGACCGGACCTCCCACCTTAGCCTCATATGCTAAGTGAATAGGTAAATTCTCCATTGAGTCAAAGAAGGAAGGGGGGAAAATCATCTCAAGTCTACACAATGTTTCAATTATCCCACTTTCAAGCTTTTCTAACTCCTCTTCTTTATATGTCTTTGAGCATATATCCTTAAAAAATTGGATTAGTGCATTTAACGGTTCCCACACCTCCTTGGGAAAGAATTCACGAAAGGCAAGTGGGAGGAATCTTTCCATCAAAATATGACAATCATGTGTTTTATGGCCAGATATCTTGCACTCTTTGGGGTTAACACACCTAGAAATGTTACCAGCATATCCGTCCGAAACTTTTAGTGATTGAAACCACTCATATACTTGTTTGGTTTGTTCATTGGTCAAAGTGTACTTGGCTTTTGGCATCATTAATTTCCCATTGTTGCCCAGCTTAATATGCAATTCAGGTCTTATACCAAGAGTTTCCAAATCCAACTGAGATTTCTGGTTATCTTTTGTTCTCCTCTTGACATTCATAATTGTATTAAATACATTATCAAAAATGTTTTTCTCGATGTGCATCAAATCCAAATTGTGTCGAATCAAGAGTGTGTGCTAATATGGCAACTCAAAAAATATACTCTTCTTAGTCCAATTGTGCTCAACCCCAAAACCTTCAATCCTTTCATTACTATTTTTCCCCTTCCCAAAGGTTATCAAATCAAATTGATTAAGATAATCTACAACCTGATCTCCCATTAGTCGTGGTGGATTGATCTTCCTCTCAGTCTTATTGTTGAAATTCTTCTTGTCCGATCGTAATCTGTGCCCAGGATTTAACCATCGACGATGACAACCAAAGTAGCATGGCTTTCGACCTTATTTGAGATTAAAAGCTATAGTCTTATCCATACAAACAGGACACGACAACTTTCCATGTGTACTCCAACCAGACAACATAACATAGGCAGGGAAGTCACTTATAGTCCACATTAATGCAGCCCTCATACTAAAATTTTGTTTTAGACCAATGTCATAAGTATCAACCCCCACATACCACAATGTCTTTAGTTCCTCAATTAATGGCTCTAAGTAAACATAAGCTCTCTGCCGGGTCCTTTTGGACCTGGAATTACTAACGGCATAAACATATATGCAGGTTTCATACACATCCAAGGTGGTAGATTATATGGGACGATGAACACGGGCCACGTGGAGTGCGGCTTACTTGAGTGCCCAAAAGGATTGAACCCATCAGTTGCTAAGACAAGTCTAATGTTGTGGGAATCTGATGCAATGTCGGGATAATTTTGATCAAAATCTTTCCAAGCCTTGCCATCTGCGGGGTGCCTTAGCTCACCCTCAACATCCATTCTTTTTGCACTATGCCACCTCATGTGATCCGCGGTTTTTGATGACAAAAAAAGTCTTTGAAGCCTAGGAATAAGTGGAAAGTAATGCATGACCTTTTTTGGAATAGGCTTACGTTTCTCCGAAGTGTCTTTATCAAGGTTTTTATACCTAGACTCGCCACATGTAGGACATGCTATCGAGTCTTTGTTCTTCCCCCAAAACAAGAAACAATCATTCTCACAAGCATGTATTTTCTCGTGAGGTAAGCCTAGACCCTTCACCAAAGCCTTGCATTTGTAATACGATTCGGGCAATTTCTCATCCTTAGGCAATATTTTCTTTATAAAGGACAATAATTCATCAAACCCCTTATTGGGAATCCCATATTCAGATTTCAAGTGGAGCAACTGATTCACGGCTGTTAGCTTAGTGTAAGTGTCGCACCCTTTCCACAAGGGTTCATTACAAGAGTCAAATAAATGATAAAACTCTTTGGATTTTGTATTAGGATTCTCTTCAGATGGATCACAATATGGACCTGCTGCTTCTCTAAGCATTTCAGCCGCCCAATTCTCATTTGTATCATCTTCTGTGTTCATAGTATTAGTTTCAATGCTAGATTCCCCATGCCTAGTCCATCTTTTATAGTCAGCTACAAACCCATTATTAAGTAAGCACATTCGCACAGACTCTCGTTCCTTAAATTTGTTAAAATCACATTTACTTGATGGGCATCTTATCATTCCATTAGCCATACACTCTGGATGGGAAAAAGCAAAATCAAGAAACTCCTCAACCCCTTCTATAAATTCTTCTGCAAATCTTAGATTCTCACAACCATCCCTATACATCCATTATTAAGTAAGCACATTCGCACAGACTCTCGTTCCTTAAATTTGTTAAAATCACATTTACTTGATGGGCATCTTATCATTCCATTAGCCATACACTCTGGATGGGAAAAAGCAAAATCAAGAAACTCCTCAACCCCTTCTATAAATTCTTCTGCAAATCTTAGATTCTCAGAACCATCCCTATACATCCAATTACGATGATAGAAGGACATGTCTCCTGCAAACCACATAAACCTATAAACACCATTCTAAAACACATTAAAACATACAAAACAATATTATCAAAATGCTGATAAAAACACTCAAGTAATTTGTTTTAAAATACAAAAATTGATTGTCATTACAACAAATAAAAGTTGTTGCGAAGTAGCTCAAAGTTCTGTAAGAAAAAATCAAATTCAGAATCTAATTGCATACAAAAGACGTAAATAACATCAGATTATTCCCTGTTAAGACAGTTCGCATCAGGATAACTTGCTTGTGCCTAAGTTCAACCAAAATACCCTTTAATATTTATTTTCCAGTCAAACTAAACCAAGAATCATAAATCAAAACAGAGTGCAGAATGTCATAGCAGTATATCAAACAAAACATCAATAGATTGCCCAAATTGTACTGTACAAAAAATATGAGAAATTTATTTTCAAACACAATAAAAATAACCAGAATTTGTACAGCAAAACGCAAACAAAGGTGGGATTAAATACTTCTAACACAATTTCATCAGACTCACAGCAAATGAACAAAAATAACTGCATATACTTGAAAGATGCGAGTATTTGAAGAATGACTTACCAGCCTTAGAGCAGACTTGAAGCAGCCTTAGAACGCAAACTTGTAGCAGCTTTAGAGCAGCCTTGAGAGAGCAGCCTTGAGACAACCAAACAATAGACATTTCCAAGAAAATAATAAGATGTTGATTAACTTGAAATTAGTGATAACTAAAATAAGTACAGAAAAAATAAAATCACTAAAATACATGAACCCATGTAAGCAAACTAAGGTTCCAATATGCATATAAATAAATAGATGCATACACTTGAAACGTTATTATTTTAGACATAAGAGAAAAAAAAGTTTTTTTATAAATGTATAAAAAGTCGAAAACGTTATAATTCAAAACCTCGTTTCTTTGTTTCTATCACTTTTCTATTGGCTATTTAGAAAAAACACCTCAAACTAATGAAACCAAACCTTTCAATAGATTGAAACAGAGCCATAGAACCCAACTAATTGAAGAAGTAATGCAAGTTTCCATGGTTAATAAGGCTAAATATTTCATAAAGCTTAGGTTATGTACTACTGGATTGATGAGAGACCAATTAATAGGAGCTTAAACCCCCCACCCACGCGACCTACACATACAAATATAATATGAGAAATACAAACTCATATTGAAATATATATTTTTACGTCCGTATCACAATTAGCTTTGATCCCAGTCGACGGAAATATACTCTGAATATCAACTATAACTTCAAATTGAAGAGCCCTGTTACATTAACAAAAATGAAAAGCTTTTTGCAGCAGACCGAATGCTACTAATTTTACACACAAGCAAGAAATACAAAAAACAAAATGTAAAAAGTATTGCAATATATGCAAGTATAAAATCACCAATTGGTCTGATACAATTAAGGCTTGGTTAGTTATAGTTTGGTACTGATACTCTTGCCTTACATCACAAAATTTTCAAGCACTAACAAAATAGAAGCAAAATAACTCTTCATCACCTTAATAAAAGAGAAAGGCAGTAACAACTCCTTAATAAAAAAAAACATGTTCACTAACAAACCAGAGCAATAGTATAACCAAATCACCAAACTCCAATATTTTCTAAGCATTAAAAACTAAACCCACACAAAAATCTCAAAAACTTGAGAAACAAAATTTAACAACAAGAAGAAGTACTTGAAGGGGAAAGTGATTATTTTTAAAGTGACATACTAGAACAGAACCAGAAGCCTTAAACTAGCCTAAAAAAAGCAACAATTATCATGAAAATGGGCACACTGAAACACTATAGTCATTCACAAGGGCAGTAACATCACAATCACCTCAGTAACATCACATTTGAACAAAAGATTAAGCAAACCAGAAATTGATGTACTTGAAAGATATAATCATAGAGATATAATGAATTTATTTTCCAGGCTTAATGAATGTAAATAAAATATATGTACCCAAAAAAGAGATTGATGGGAGGGATTGAAAAAATGTAACGATTGTAACAAAAGGAGAGGGGTTTGGGGTTAGGAAAATTGGGGATTTTACAAAGAATAAAAACATATTGAAATTACGGTTTGGGAAACTAGAGATTTTTACACACACAACATAATCGCACATATGCACATACACTAAATATTCAGGAACTCACGCACACACCAAAACACAAGCACAGAAAGCACGAAATTGACAAGGAATATACTCGATCTCTACATGAAAAATGAGAAATCACAAAAAAGAACAATATGGAGACGGGAACAGACAAAGAAAAACAAAGATCGACATTGGGGTTAAATAAGGGTTTTACAATATACAGCCATCAAAACAATTAGCAAAGAGATTGGTAGAATAGAGAAAGGAAAAGAGTGAGACATCACGTGCAATTGCTGCTGGAGGAGAGACTGTTAGGCCCAATTGGTAGGAAAATAGGTTAGAGGGGGGAATAGCCTATTTAAAACTTTTCAAGAAACACTTTTATAAATGCAAAGTCACTTATCAGTTTGCAAACTATTATCAGTAAGCGCAGCGGAAAAGATATGACTTGGTTTTAACTCACACAAAATCAGTATGAAAAAGGTTTTGAGAGCTTGGTTTAACACAAAGTGATTTCTAAAAGTTCAATGCAGTTTCAAGAGATTGGTCAATGAAAATTACAATGAATCAGTAGAGACATATGTAATCTGCCGGTGATAGAGTTCCAACCGACAAAGATAAAATAAGCAACAGAGACACAAGGATTTGGAGAGGTTCACAGTGTAAATACTGCTACGTCCTCTACCAAGTTTGGTCAGAACTTGGATTTGGGTTAATAGTACTATTAGATATCTCTAGTCTATTACAAGCACGGCTTTGCCGGAAACAAAGACTAAATTCTAGAGATCACTAATGGATCGTAATACAAATTTGACCAAGTGTTTTTGAGCGGCAAGTCCAAGAGGACTTATCTCACTCAGGTGGGTGTGTGAATAACTCAAACAACGTATTCCTTAAATGATTTAGTTCGGGAATACTAACATTGTTGTTGATTTGGTGCACAAGTGTATGTCCTATTAAATGATCTAATGATTATCTGGACAGAATGTTTGAGTCTTTAATGAATACTCAAAAACATTCAACTCTCTTCAATGCTCTATTTTCACCCACCTTCTTCAATGCTCTAAGTCCACTATTTATAAGAGGAATGAATGTCATGAGTCTTGTAGAAGAAGGCTTATAATTTGAATATCCAGCTGGGTAGTTGAGGAGCATTAAATGCGGTATCTTTAGCATTAATGGCGAAGATATGGAGTACACGCATGCTTGCAAAAGTCTGATGGGTAAAGACCCCTTTGTCTCAATCGGTTATCTGCAAAAATCAAGTAGGGACAAAGTATAGCTAAAACTAGCTATGTGTCAGACGGCGCAGTAATCATGACAGAGCAGTTAAACAACTTTCTGATAAGACAATGCAGAAAAGACAGAACAATCAGTAAGTTGACAATGAGATAGAACAACAAAACCTGACTGTCAGTAAGGTTCAGATTGTCCTTGCTGATTGTTTGAGTCATCGGCAACTTGAGTAGTAAGTTGATCGGCATGTTGAATTCTGGTCTGCTGATTGTGCTTCCTTCTGCTGGTTTGACAAGTTTGAAGAGTTGGAATACACCTGTGCTGGTCACCAAGAATCCTAAGGGTACCTTACAAAGGTTCTATTAAAAAATGGGGGATCCTAAGTGATAACTATGATTGGGATTAAGCAATTATATGTCCTAAACATATATTTGAACAACAATCTCCTCCTAATTGCTTAAGTCCAATCACCCTATCCAAGAACATCTATCTTAGCTTAGTAAAAGAATGTATAAGGAATGTCTATTTATTATCATTCCCTAACCCAAGTCACACATTAGATGTCTTAGAAAAGGTAAAAATACAAAATGATAAAAAGTAAGAGTAAAAGAAAAAAAATGAGTTGCTGACTGTTATGATCAGCAGGGAGAATAATAATCTGCAAAACAAAGTTAGCATGAATATCAGTAGATATTATAAGAGAATATAACATATAAGCACACATAAGACAGTAATGGTTAGCAAAGAAGTCTTGGATAAAGCGTTGAAGGTCTTCAGGATATCTATATCATTGGCTACATTGACTAGGAAACAGGAGGATCCTCTTGCTGGTCAGTGGCCTTTGATGTATAGTCGGTAAGCTTGGCTTTCTTCTTTGCTCTTTTCTCTTTCTTTTCAGCTTCTCTTTTCTTCCTTCTTTGAGTGCTCTCCAGTCTTTCAGTCAGCATGGCATTGTTAGCTTCCAGAGCAGCTATCTTCATTTGAGCATCAGCAAGAGCAGACTTGGCAGCAGATAGATCTTTTTCAGTTCTTTCTAGGTCTCTGATCTGCAACCTTTGCTCATCAACTAGTTGCTGTTGAATAGAATGCATACTCCCCAAACTTTCTTGATTCTCTGTCCTCCAGTAGTTCTTTCAGGTCTTGGATTCTCTTGCTTTCCTCCTCCTGATTGGACTTAAGGATTTTGTCAGAAAGATCCTCATGAATACGGTTCAATTTGTCGCGGAGGAAGAGACCAGTATCGTCCAGATCGGCACGAGTAACAGGCACTTATAGATTTTCAGTATCCCCTTCAAGGTAACTGAAGTATTCATACATACTATTCAGTACCACGGGCTTTGAAAGACCAAGAGAAGAATGCATCAGGAAGGAAGGAATGAAGTCTTTATTGGTCAGATCATTATCTTCCACAAGACTATCAGGAGCAGGCACAAACAACTCATCATCAGAAGATAGAACAATCAGTAATGGAGAAGCTGGCACATGAGAGGGAGCAGATGACAGAGGCAAAGGCAAAACTTGTTGAAGGAGAGAGGCATCAGCAGCATATCTGTCGGCAAGAAGGAACTCAGCAGGAACAGACGTGGATGCAACAAGATCAGCAGAAGATACATCGGCACGGACGATCGGCAAAGGAAATTGAGGATGAATAATAACTGCACGTTCAGCCGTGTGAATACGTGTGTTTGAATTTGGGATATTCATAGCAACATTAAAATTATGAGAGTCGCCATGCCGTTTTAATTAAAGCCAAAACATTGAAAAAAGCATTTTTAGTGGGTTCGGGGGTTAAATTACAACAAGAGAAGAATATTGAACGTTATCACTCCTATTGCCCGAATTGATCGGTCTTTCTATCATGATGCGGTGTTAGTAGTGTGTTAGTGATTTAGACCGGATCTGAAGATTTCCTACGTTCCTCTCAATGTGAGAAGCTCAGGTCAGCGTAGTTCGCAGAGAATTAGAATAGGCAGAAGAATCGGGATCATGCATAATGAGGGGGAATTACCTAAAGATTAGGGTTTAGAAGTAGTTCCTAGATCATCCTCGGGTTGATGAACCCTAGATCATCATCGGCTATGAAATAATCATGTAATTATGAAGATCGCAACCCTAAATATAGCATAAATAAGGTTTTAATCTATGAACACGAAGAACATGCGAAGAACATATTATGAACATGCAAAGCATATGAAGAAACTATGAATAAACATGCAAGAACATGAATATTAAAGATCTACATTGAAAATGATGCAAGAACATGAAGAAAAGGTTCGAACACTTACCTATGTTGGCAAGAAATAAACCTTGGATCTTCTTGAGTGTTTGAATGCTTAATTAGGGAGAAAATTGTGTTTAAGAACTCCAAAATTCGTACTTAGAGCTCTCCAAATCGGACCCCTAAACCAATGGAATGGAATGGTTTATATAGTAGGCTGATGGGAAGATCTGATGGTCAGGATCATCCAGCACAAGGTTGGCCGCCTGGCCATTACTGAATCCGGTGACAAAGGTGGCCGCGTGGCCAAGATCAACGCGCAGCAAGGTTGGCCGCGTGGCCAATTCTGCTGGCTGACTTGATTTTCAAGCTAGGGTTTCTGCATGGTTTAAGGAAACCATTTATTACCTATTTTGATAGATTTTGTCATAAATGAGATATTTCGGGAATCCGGGACAAGTCTTTGCAAGGTTTCTAATTCCTATAAAGTCCTTGTATTTTTGGGAAAGTCCTAATAAACTCATTTTCAGGTCGGGTACTAACAGTAGCCCCTCGGCGACGCTTCTTGCAAGGCAATGTGGGGTCGACGATAAAAGAAGGATCCGTCTGAAACATGAGTTTCAAAACAGATGAAAGGTAAGGGAACGGCTGAACCTTGACAGGCGACCTACGTATCCGCGGGGGAATCAAGCCAAACATAGTTCAAAGCTGATGGGGAAATTGGGAAGGACTGTCCTCTGATGGGGAGCAACGTCTTCTGCTGGGGAAAATGCACCTGCTGGGGATGCGAGATGACCGCATCGGTCGGGTGGCTGGACCTTTCCAGGTTTCCTACGTATCCTCCGAGGAATCAAGCCGGTCGTAGTTCAGAGCGATTAGGGAAAAACGAGCGTTGTCTAAATAATCCTGAGGTGGAGTAATAAACGTTGACGTAAGCGCAAACAGAAACGCCCGGGTTTCTGCCGATCGCGCTAAAATAATGGATGCTGGATCTCTCGCAAACAGAAACGCCGAGGCTTCTGCCAGTCACGACCGATCTAGGATACGTATGTCATTGAGGCGCCGAAGTCTCTACAACCATACGAATCCTAATAATAGATGCTGGATCTCTCGCAAACAGAAACGCCGAGGTTTCTGCCAACCACGATCGATCTAGGATACGTATGTCATAGAGGCGCCGAAGTCTCTACAACCATATGAATCCTAATAATAGATGCTGGATCTCTCGCAAACAGAAACGCCGAGGCTTCTGCCAACCATGATCGATCTAGGATACGTATGTCATAGAGGCGCCGAAGTCTCTACAACCATACGAATCCTAATAATAGATGCTGGATCTCTCGCAAACAGAAACGCCGAGCCTTCTGCCAACCACGATCGATCTAGGATACGTATGTCATAGAGGCGCCGAAGTCTCTACAACCATACGAATCCTAAGCAAATATTAGGAAGTGCTAAAATAATATATGCTGGATCTCTCGCAAACAGAAACGCCGAGGCTTCTGCCAATCGCGATCGATCTAGGATGCGTATGTCATAGAGGCGCCGAAGTCTCTACAATCATACGGATCCTAAGCAAATATTCGGTGACTGCTAAAATAATAGATGCTGGATCTCTCGCAAACAGAAATGACGAGGCTTCTGCCAATCGCGATCGATCTAGGATGCGTATGTCATAGAGGAGCCGAAGTCTCTACCATCATATGGATCCTAAGCAAATATTCGGTGAAGAATGGAAATTTTAAGAGGCTTCCCGTACCCAAAGGTAACGAATATCAGTCAAAATAGTGCTAAGGGCACCTAAAATGAATCAAAGGGGAATGTACTAGGGGTAAAACTGAAATTTTGCATGTGGAGGCAAAGATGATGGATTGTTATGAAGTTGTAAACGGGATGAACTCTCGGGGAGTCACAAAGGTGATAGACTCTCGGGGAGTCACAAGGGTGACGGAGTCTCGGGGAGTCACAAAGGTGATAGACTCTCGGGGAGTCACAAGGGTGACGGACTCTCGGGGAGTCACAAAGGTGATAGACTCTCGGGGAGTCACAAGGGACTCTTTGGTGAGTCACAAGGGCAAACGACCTTTAGGGAGATGTGAAGGAGATGGACTCTTGGGGAGTTGCTAATGTGGGAAACATGATCTGGGTTCCGCTTATCCTAATTTAGGAGGGAATGAGGCTACGAGCCATTGAGACCAAGGTGTTAGGTAAGGGACATTTTTCTTGGTTGCCTAGAGGTAGGACCTAAGGCTTTTTAAGGAAAGGGAATAAGGAAGATGGTGATCTCCTAATCTTGAGATAGGGATGCCAAAGATGTCACGGCTTCTTGGGCTTTAGATTATGTCTTGGAGATAATGTGGGTTTCCTAGGCTTACGGGCTAGGGATTGGAGTTCATTTAAGCATGAGGAGAGTATTCTATCCTAGGCTTAGTGCTAGGGCTTGGAGTTGTGGTAGGCTCAGAGGTTGCAAAGGCGTTGGCTTTTAGACATAAGGCTGGGAGTTGGAAAGGTTGTGACTTCCTAGGCTTGAGACCATGGACCGTTGGGAAGGGATTGCTTTTGTGGAAGGTCCATTAAGCTTGATGTTAGGGTTCACCATTTTCCGGGATTGGTGACTATGGCTTGGAAATGTTCGTGGTAACCTAGGCTTTAGGATAGGTTTTAAGGCTAAGGACTGTAAACTTCCTATATTTTGAGACTAAGGTGAAGGAATTTCCTAAGTCTAGGACTAGGGTTTAATGAGGATATAGTCTCCTAGGCCCGGCGGCTAAGGTTTAGAAAGAGTGCGACTACCTAAGCTTGAGGCTAGGGTTTGGAGCGAATGCGACTACCTAGGCTCGAGGCTAGGGTTTAGAGCGAATGCGACTACCTAGGCTCGCGGCTAGGGTTTAGAGCGAATGCGGCTTCCTAGGCTTGAGGCTAGGGTTGATTGAGTTTTGGACAGGGCATTATATCCTAGGTTTTGGACTAGGGTTCAATAAAACGGAGAATTGAGATTGTAAATTTCCTAGGTTTCGAGACTAGGGTTTCGGGAATTTGGAAATGATGTTGCATACGGGGCTTTGGAAATTCCCTAGAATTTGGGCTAGGGTTAAAGGGGATGTTGTGGTTTCCTAGGCTTAAGGCTAGGGTTTAGAGAGGATATGTGACTACATAGGATCAAGGCTAGTGTTTAGGAAGGGTGTAGCTACCTAGGATCAAGGCTAGGGTTTAAGAAGGATGTAACTTCCTAGGCTTTAGGCTAGGGTTTGAAAGGATGTAATTACCTAGGCTTGAGGCTAGGGTTCAGAGAGAATGATATGACTACCTAGGCTTGAGGCTAGGGTTTAGAGAGGATACGTGACTACCTAGGATCAAGGCTGGGGTTTAGGAAGGGTGTAAATACCTAGGCTCTAAGCTAGGGTTTGGAAGGGATGTAACTACCTAGGCTCGGGGCTAGGCTTTAGGAAGGATGTAATTACCTAGGCTTGAGGCTAGGGTTCAGAGAGAATGATATGACTACCTAGGCTTGAGGCTAGGGTTTAAAGAATGTGTTTACCTAGGTTTAAGGCTAGGGTTTGGAGACCGAAAGCATTTGAAGTTTTGTCTTGGTTTAGACCGAGCAAGTTTGAAGTCTAAGAGTGTTGTGGTTTGGGGCAAATGAGCTTGATACCTCGTGGCTGGATAGGCTCGATAGATTAGACCTAGGCTAAAGTCCTAGGGTTTAGCTAGGGTAAGACTCAGACATGTGTTAAGGAGACCGGGGCCTAATGGAATGGTAGACGTGAGATCTAGGAGATCGAAGGCTAGGCAGGGTAGCGTTGGGACATAAGGCTTTCAAGCGGGTAAGTCTTTTGTCCTAGAGAAACCGCGTTATGGATTAGGACCAAGCAGGCTTGAGGTTGGCTAAGGAGCAATGGATTGGGATTGGATGATCCTAGTACCTAATACGCATGTCGGGTTTGGGCTCTAAGGTGTGATAGGTATGAGCCATGTGCGAGAAATGGGTCTGGACATGTGACCATGTTGGCGCTTTAGGTAAAGGGATTGAGTGTCCAAGACTTTACTCGAGTACAATAGGTGCCTAAGTTGGATTGGGTATGCTTAGGACCTAAGTTTGTCTTAGAGGTCATTGCGCGTGACTAAGCTCGTTCGGCGATTGTGAAGGTAGGCTAGGGATGGGACCCCAAAGGTGTTAAGCGCACGAGTTCTGACCGGACGCGTCTATGGTATGGCGCGGTATACAGGAGATCCTATGTGCTTGAGCAGGTTCGAGGTTAGGCTCGTTGGGGAGCGATGTTTGAGATCCATGGAGTTTGAGGAGAGGATCGCGTAGGTTCGAGGTTTGGACTCGACTTGGATTAAGTAGGTTGGAGACCTAAGGGGTGAAGGTCAGGCTAGGTAGTCTCTCGAGGCTAATGGGTGACACTAGGTTGGTACATGGTAGGTTTAAGAGTGGTAGGGTCATGGCTTGGACATGACGGGAGTCGGGAGACGTAGATGTGTCGCTTTTAGTCGGACCAAGTAGGCTTGGGAATTAAAGAGTCCAAAGGGTGGAGATGTAAGGTGAGAGACCTAGAGGGTAGAAAGTCTTGTGACCTAAAGGTTTAGGGGTTGAGGCCTAAGGTATGGATCAGACATATCATGGACTTCAAGGATAAGTTTGGTAGACTCGAATGGTCTCGGCATCCAAGGGATCGCTCAACAGGTTAGATTGGACCTAAGAGGATAAGAGAGCTATGGCTTAGACAGGGTAAGGACGAGTATGTGTTGGTAGGTTTGAGATCTAAGAGATCGGGTAGGTTCGGGACCTAATGGGTCACTCTAAGGATATGGCTTTGGTTAACCGGTTTAAGGTTTGGGGTTTTGGGTAGAACTGTTTTGAGGCCTAAGGGATCATGCTACGAACTTGCGGAAGGTCGAGCTAAGAGGTTATGATGTAACCTAGGTAAGACTCACCGGGTAGGTTTAGGACCTAGGTAAGACTGATCGGGTAGGCTCGGGACCTAGAGAGTTTATGGTGTAACTTAGGCAAGACTGACCGGGTAGGCTTGGGACCTAGGGTTTTAAACCAGGTAGGTTGGGACCTAAGGGTATCCTATTGTGTAGGAAATAGGGTGAAGGAACGAGTCGGTTCAAGAGTCACAAAGATGGGTCTCAGAGTGGACCGAGGAGGTTTATACAAATTTTGTGGAGACCGAGAGTGCGGGTTTATAAACAAAGTGTCGTGGAAGAGAAAACTTTTGAAAGTGTTATGACTTTATAAAGATGCTTTATAATTAATTACGATTCTAACCAATTCAAAGAGTTTGTCACGTGCCGAGTTTGACGATGAGGGGTGTCCATCTTCCAAGTACATCCTTGTTGAAGCCTCGGTATTCTCTGGGAAATCACATAGTCGACCCATTCCATCGGGGATTCTCTAATTTGGTGAGTGGGTACCCTTCCTCCTTTGAGAAATTCTACGTCGAGCTTGATGATGAGGGATGCCCTTCTTCTAAGTATGTGCTTATCGAAGCCTCAATATTCTCTGAGAAAACCCTATAGTCGACCCATTCTGTTGGGGAAGCCCCAGTTCGATAAGGGAGTAGAGTGGGGTATCCTACCTCCTTTGAGAAATTCTACATCGAGCTTGATGATGAGGGATGCCCTTCTTCTAAGTATGTGCTTATCGAAGCCTCAATATTCTCTGAGAAAACCCTATAGTCGACCCATTCTGTTGGGGAAGCCCCAGTTCGATAAGGGCGTAGAGTGGGGTATCCTACCTCCTTTGAGACGCACCCTTTTTTCTGCCTAGACCGCCCTTGCGGGTTTTCAATCTAGCGGGCATCTCTTTTGCGTCATCATTTTTTTTTTTTTTTTTGAAATCATTTAGTCGACTCAAAAAAGGAAAAAAGAATTGTTTGAAAACATGCGGGGGCATTTTGGGGAGAGTAAGAGAGAGAGAGATAGTACTCACATTTTGACTCTTTGGGCAACTGAGTGTATATATGTACAAAAGGGAGGAAGCCCCTGCTTGACAGAAAGTAAGTGTTTAGCTCTTTGCTAGATTGTAGAACGGAAGACTTGTCGAGACATTTGAAAATTGTTTTATTCAAGATTCTTATTTATTGCTCGAGAATGGACCTCGTTGATTAGTTATGCATCTTATGATTATGTTTTAGACAAGTAGTCTCGAAATAATAAATGTTTTGATCAGTTGTGAGTGAAGAAGTCAGGAGTAGAAATATGGGGCAAGAGAGAAGAGAAGGAAAATTGGCTACGAGGTGGGTTGTGTATATTTTGGACCGGACCCTAAGGTTGCCTACGTTCTCCTCAAAGTGAGAAGCTCAGGTCCGCGTAGTTCGGGGATGACCCGCTTGACGATGGTGTCGGATTTCAGTGGGTATGTGTGGGAGGAAAGAAAAGAAAGAAAGTTGGCCCAATGTAGGTTATGTTTGGCTTTGAGTGGTTGCCCGGTTGACGATGAAGTTGGGTTTGAGTATGAGGTTCATTTGTCGCGATAGGTTGCTCCGTTGTAGCTTGTTGCTTTGGATTGCTTCATTGCAGCTCATTGCGGTGGATTGCTCCATTGTAGTTGTCATGGCTGCTGCTACCGCGTTAATCTTCTTTGTAGGGAAAGAAAGAAAAATAGAACATTTGAAGTGAAAATAAAATGGGACTTTTACTTTTCTATGGTGATAGCCCCTTCTATTTTTCTTTATTTTTTATTTTATGTCTTTGTGCACACCCTTTTTTTTGCCTAGGCCGCCCTTTCGGGTTTTCAACCTAGCGGGCTTCTTTTTGTGCAATGCTCTAACTTTTGCCTAGGTCGCCCTTTTGGGTTTCAACCTAGCGAGCCATATTTTTTTTTATATATATATATATATTTTTTTTATATTTGTACATGAAACATTGGGCGAGACAAGCCCCTAGTCTGCTTTCGCCTCTCTCGATTGCGAGGTAGCTTCCTTATAGTTCAAGCGGCTTTTTGCTGGCGGCGGGCATCCTAGCCCCTTAATTTTCACCGGTAGAGCTCCATTGGATTATCACGTGCACCAATTAATGGCATGAATGACTTCGTGCACTTGTCTTACATTTGCGATGGAATACGGACAGCCCCAGTGTAATGGCATGTAGTACTCATGAAGGGAACCAACCAACCCTTTAAATTGTGGCAGCATGGATGTCTATTTGATGATGAGCAACCGCGGTCCATTTCTTTGTCACGACCTTATAAAAAGGGGTCTAATGGTGGGATGAGAGGCGTATGAGGATAGTGCATGGGAGAAGGTGTATATAGAGAGTGTACATGAATTGTGTACAAGGGGTGAGTGTATAGAGAGAGTGTATGGGGGTAGAATGTAGAGAGAAGAGAAAGTGATTCGTTCATCCCAATTGATCGAAGCATTTGTTATTTTGAGATTAATTGTTTACTTAGTTATGTGAATGGTTTGTGGATCCATTTACCTTTTAATGAGTCGTCATTAATGAGTAAGATTAAGACTAATTCATCATATAAAGATATAGCAATCAAGCGAAAATGGTGAATAAGACAATTTTCATGAAATTGATATATGCAAGCTTATGTCTCAAGTCTAGAGAGAAAAGAAAAGAAATAAAGACCCTTTTATTGGAACTAAAAGATTTAAACTGACTAGTCTGGGGTGGACTTTTACTTAAAGAAACAAAAATCGTCCAAGGTGGACTTTTGACTAAGGACACTCTAGGACCTACGAAGACTGAATGACCCTTTTCTTTTCTTTTATTTAAAGGAGGTAGCCCCAATTTCCTCTTTTGCCCATGCCCATGTATTCTGTTGGCGGGTGATGGCTCCGCTGTCAATGAGGCTTTGAATCTTTCTCCTCAATTGGAGGCAATCTTCGGTGTCATGCCCAATGTACTGGTGGTATTGGCAGTGTTTGGAGGGATCTAAGCCTTGCTTTACCCTACTTGGTTCATAGTTGAACAAAGGAGACAACTTGCCGGCTTGAACTAGACTTTTGAAGAGTTTGGCTAACGGCATACCCAAGTCATTGTGCTCGCGTTCGTCCTTCCAAACTGTCTTTGAGGGTGGTTTAGGTACTGGTACTTGTCGTTGATGAGTAGTCTTAGGAGGCATCCCAATGGGGGAAATCTGTGATGGCCCATACATTTGAGGAGCGTACGGGTGTTGACATTGAGCAAGAGGGAGAACTCGGCTGAGGTAATCATAAACGCCACGAATGTCAGACAAATGGCGCCTCTCGATATCTCTTAGGGTCTTATGCATCTCCTTCTGAAAGTGTGTTGCTTGCTCGTTGAGAATGGCCTTAAAGTGGATTGCTTGTTCATCGAGGATGGCTTCGAAGTGGGATGCTTGCTTACTGAGAGCAGTACCGGTGTAGAGGATTGTCTCGGGATCTTGGGTAGCACCTTCAGTTGCAACTTCGATGTTCCTTGCAGCCGACATGATGCAGAACTCTAGTCATGAAAGAATTAAGCCTCTTAGTTGAATTAAATTAGATTCGTATTTAATGATAAGGCATCGTTATAAAATCATTTTTTGGAAAAGAGTCGGTCTCCACATTTTTGAAAAGCATTTTGGTAAAAAATTGAAAGTTTGACGGGGCCGAAGTTGCCTACATTCCCCTTACCATGAGAGAGAGGTCCCACACAATAAGAGGCTCAGGTCGCCGTAGTTCGAGTCAAGTTAGACTTTTAAAAAGAGGTGAGAGATGACCATAGGGGTCAAGAGGAGGGAGATGACTCGGTCCTTGGTCAAGCATGGGTGAGGAAGACCTATAGGAGTCGGGCAAGGTTTGACTTAAGGTTTGATCTAAATAAGCCGAGAGGTGGGTCAAGGAAGATCGCATCGATGATGGTGGGTTGACCTAGATGGGTAAAGGATAGGTCGACCTAATTGGGAAAGGGTTGGATTGACCTATATGTTGAATGGATCAAGATAGCGGGTTGTAGCGGGTTGCCTATGGAATGATCTAAGCGGGATAGACATGGTTTGACCTAGGCGGGTCAAAAGCGAGTAGGCTAACCTATTCGGGTTGGTTGACCAAGGGAGGTTGGAGATTGACCTAGATGGATCCAAGATAGGTAAGTCGACCTAAGCGGGTCACGGGTTGACCTAAGTTGGTCTGGACGACAGTGGGTCAAATAATGACCTAGGTGGGTCAAGATGACGGTTTGACCTAAGCGGGTTAGGACCAAAGGTAATTGGGTTCACCTATGGAATCAAAGATTGACCTAAGAGGCCGAAAACGGATAAGTTGACCTAGGAGTCCAAGTTTGACCTAAGAGGTCGAAGGTTGATAAAGTTGACCTAGGGGGTCAAGGGTAGACCTAAGAGGTCAAAGGTGGATGAGGTTGACCTAAGAGGTCAAGGGTTGACCTAAGAGGTCGGAGGTTGATAAAGTTGACCTAGGGGGTCAAGGGTAGTCCTAAGAGGTCAAAGGTGGATGAGGTTGACCTAAGAGATCAAGGGTTGACCTAAGAGGTCGGAGGTTGATAAAGTTGACCTAAGGGGTCAAGGGTAGACCTAAGAGGTCAAAGGTGGATGAGGTTGACCTAAGAGGTCAAAGGCGGATGAGAATGACCTATGGGGTCAAAGGTTGTCCTAAGAGGTCAAAGGCGGATGAGGTCGACCTAAGGGGTCAAAGGTTGACCTAAGAGGTCGAGGGGTGACCTAAGAGGTCGAAGGTGATAAGGTTGACCTAGGAGGTCAAGGGTTGACCTAAGAGGTCGGAGGTTGATAAAGTTGACCTAGGGGGTCAAGGGTAGACCTAAGAGATCAAAGGTTGGTAAGGTTGACCTAGGGGGTCAAAGGTTGACTTAAACGGATAAGATTGACCTAGGGGGTCAAAGGTTGACTTAAACGGATAAGATTGACCTAGGGGGTCAAAGGTTGGCCTAAGAGGTCAAAGGGTGGTAAGGTTGACCTAGGAGGTCAAAGGTAGATAAGGTTGACCTAGGGGTCAAAGGTTGACCTAGGAGGTCAAAGGCGAATAAGGTTGACTTAGGAGGTCAAAGGTTGACCTAGGGGGTCAAAGGTTGGCTTAAGAGGTCAAAGGTAGATAAGGTTGACTTTGGAGGTCAAAGGTTGGGAAGGTTGACCTAGGTGGTCAAAGGTTGACCTAGGAGGTCAAAGGTAGATAAGGTTGACCCAGGGGTCAAAGGTTGACCTAGGAGGTCAAAGGTAGATAAGGTTGACTTTGGAGGTCAAAGGTTGGGAAGGTTGACCTAGGTGGTCAAAGGTTGACCTAGGAGGTCCAAGGTAGATAAGGTTGACCCAGGGGGTCAAAGGTTGACATAGGAGGTCAAAGGTAGATAAGATTGTCCTAAGAGGCCAAAGGATGGTGGGATTTTGACCGAAGCGGGTCGAGATGAAGGGTAGGCCCAAATGGATCGCAATGATGGGTAGGTAACCTAGATAGGCCGAGATGAGGAGTTTTGATAGATGGCCCAAGGGGTGAGCGATGGACCTTAGAGGTCGTCTAGATGCAATGCACATTTTATTTTGCGAAAAGTTTTGCATTTATTTACATCCTAAATAGTTGGTCTAAGGAGTGTCCTAATCTCTATGTGTGGGTTGACACGGGTAAGGTAAAAGGTTCCCACCGCTCGCGGAACGTACACGGTGAGTGGAGTAGATGAGTGACTCAAAAAGAGGGCGGCAGTAGCGCACAAATTCCTGCACATCGAATACTCCAGGTAATGGGGACCTGTGCAGTGCAGACACGGACTAGTGGTAGTGTGTGGCAAGAAACTAATTCTTTTTAGGGAGAAAAGAGAGAAGTTTTTTGAATGCTTGAATGATGCAATACAATGCAAGAGAGAGAGAAGAGGGAGAGGATAAGAATGTACAAGGGAGCATAGAAAAGTCTCGTTTGACCTTAGTACTATAGGGAAAGTACAAAAAATACATGTATTGAAAAAATACAAGATACACATATTAACATGGCAAAAATACAAGGTGCATGTGCAAACATGGCAAAGTGTGAGGTGCATGTGTAAACATGGCAAAGTGTGAGGTGCATGTGCAAACATGGCAAAGTGTGAGGTGCATGTGCAAACATGGCAAAGTGTGAGGTGTATGTGTAAACATGGCAAGTGTACATGTGTAAACATGGCAGGTGTGTGCATGTGTAAACATGGCAGGTGTTTGCATGTGTAAACATGGCAGGTGTGCATGTGTAAACATGGCAGGTGTGTGCATGTGTAAACATGGCAGGTGTGTGCATGTGTAAACATGGCAAGTGTGTGCATGTGTAAACATGGCAAGCATCATGATGTAACGAAAGTTAGACCCACTAAGTTTGAAAAAGTTTCAAAGCAGTCCCCAGCAGAGTCGCCACTGTGAATACGTGTGTTTGAATTTGGGATATTCATAGCAACATTAAAATTATGAGAGTCGCCATGCCGTTTTAATTAAAGCCAAAACATTGAAAAAAGCATTTTTAGTGGGTTCGGGGGTCAAATTACAATAAGAGAAGAATATTGAACGTTATCACTCCTATTGCCCGAATTGATCGGTCTTTCTATCATGATGCGGTGTTAGTAGTGTGTTAGTGATTTAGACCGGATCCGAAGATTGCCTACATTCCTCTCAATGTGAGAAGCTCAGGTCAGCGTAGTTCGCAGAGAATTAGAATAGGCAGAAGAATCGGGATCATGCATAATGAGGGGGAATTACCTAAAGATTAGGGTTTAGAAGTAGTTCCTAGATCATCCTCGGGTTGATGAACCCTAGATCATCATCGGCTATGAAATAATCATGTAATTATGAAGACCGCAACCCTAAATATAGCATAAATAAGGTTTTAATCTATGAACACGAAGAACATGCGAAGAACATATTATGAACATGCAAAGCATATGAAGAAACTATGAATAAACATGCAAGAACATGAATATTAAAGATCTACATTAAAAATGATGCAAGAACATGAAGAAAAGGTTAGAACACTTACCTATGTTGGCAAGAAATAAACCTTGGATCTTCTTGAGTGTTTGAATGCTTAATTAGGGAGAAAATTGTGTTTAAGAACTCCAAAATTCGTACTTAGAGCTCTCCAAATCGGACCCCTAAACCAATGGAATGGAATGGTTTATATAGTAGGCTGATGGGAAGATCTGATGGTCAGGATCATCCAGCGCAAGGTTGGCCGCCTGGCCATTACTGAAGCCGGTGACAAAGGTGGCCGCGTGGCCAAGATCAACGCGCAGCAAGGTTGGCCGCGTGGCCAATTCTGCTGGCTGACTTGATTTTCAAGCTAGGGTTTCTGCATGGTTTTAAGGAAACCATTTATTACCTATTTTGATAGATTTTGTCATAAATGAGATATTTCGGGAATCCGGGACAACTCTTTGCAAGGTTTCTAATTCCTATAAAATCCTTGTATTTTTGGGAAAGTCCTAATAAACTCATTTTCAGGTCGGGTACTAACAAGCCGGCAGATGGAACACACCATTGTCCTCTAGAGAAAGAAAGATAGCCAGAATGAAATTCAAATAAGCACGACCTTCAAGAATCATGGTCATCAACCCGGCATTCAGCAGCCTTGAGGTGTAGACCAGATGATCAGCACGCTGTCTTGGATGGAACATCGGCAGAGTTAGTGCAAGAGCAGCAGATTTAACCAAGTGCAAAAGACCTCGAGAATCAGTAGCTCAGTATTCAAGAATGTCATGGAGTTCTTCATTGATCATCATGCACCTCTTCATCCAACCATTTGTGGCGATGCTGACTTCCTTGGGAGATGGACCAGGTAGGTGAATTTTGCCGCCAACTTTGAGCTTACCAGGCAAGCAATGTAGAGGTTCAAAAATTGGTCCTTTCACCTTGAGCTTGGAGATCCGGGGAGCTTTTCCTTTTCTCCTTTTGAATTCAGGTTTAATCCAGGGCAAGAACGTAAGCTGTTCACTAGTCGAGCCCGGAAGAAATGAATGATTTGGACCAAAAGGATTAGGAATTGATTGCAGAGAATTTGATGGCAGCTCTATATAGTCCTCAGGATCTATTTCGTCGGAGCTGTCATTCTCACCAGTAGCTGCAGCAACAAGAATAGGTTGAGCTTCATCAGTAACAACTGGAGAAACAAAGGCCTTGGGAGCAGGTAGCTGTGAATACGTGTGTTTGAATTCGAGAATATTCATAGCAACATTAAAATTATGAGAGTCGCCACGCCGTTTTAATTATAGCCAAAACATTGAGAAAAAGCATGTTTAATGGGTTCGGGGGTCAAGTTACAACAAGAGAAGAATATTGAACGTTATCACTCCTATTGCCCGAATGATCGGTCTTTCTATCATGATGAATGTGTTAGTAGTGTGTTAGTGTTTGAGACCGGATCCGAAGATTGCCTACGTTCCTCTCAATGTGAGAAGCTCAGGTCAGCGTAGTTCGCAGAGAATTTAGAATAGGCAGAAGAATCGGGATCATGCATAATGAGGGGGGAATTACCTAAAGATTAGGGTTTAGAAGTAGTTCCTAGATCATCCTCGGGTTGATGAACCCTAGATCATCATCGGCTATGAAATAACATGCAAACATGAAGATCGCAACCCTAAATATAGCATAAATAAGGTTTTAATCTATGAACACGATGAACATATGAAGAACATATATGAACATATGAATAAACATGCGAAGCATATGAAGAAACTATGAATAAACATGCAAGAACATGAATATTAAAGATCTACATTAGAAATAATGCAAGAACGTGAAGAAATAAGTTAGAAAACTTACATATGTTGGCAAGAAATAAACCTTGATCTTCTTGGAGGTTTGAATGCTAATTAGAGAGCAAAATTGTGTTTAAGAACTCTCAAATTCGGATCCCAAAACCAATGGAATGGAGTGGTTTATATAGTAAACTGATGGAGGGATCTGATGGTCCAGATCATCCGGCGCAAGGTTGGCCGCCTGGCCATTGTTGAAGCCGGTTACAAGAGTGGCCGCGTGGCCAAGATCAACGCGGAGCAATGTTGGCCGCGTGGCCAAGGCTGCCGGCTGACTTGATTCTTAAGCTAGGGTTTCTGCATGGTTTTAAGGAAACCATTTATTACCTAATTTGATAGATTTTGCCATAAATGAGATATTTTGGGAATCCGGGACAAGTCTTTGCAAGGTTTCTAATTCCTATAAAGTCCTTGTATTTTTGGGAAAGTCCTAATAAACTCATTTTCAGGTCGGGTACTAACAGTAGCCCCTCGGCGACGCTTCTTGCAAGGCAATGTGGGGTCGACGATAAAAGAAGGATCCGTCTGAAACATGAGTTTCGAAACAAATGAAAGGTAAGGGAACGGCTGGACCTTGACAGGCGACCTACGTATCCGCGGGGGAATCAAGCCAAACGTAGTTCAAATCTGATGGGAAATTGGGAATGACTGTCCTCTGAGCAACGTTTTCTGCTGGGGAAAATGCACCTGCCGGGGATGAGAGATGACCGCGTCGGTCGGGTGGCTGGACCTTTTCAGGTTTCCTACGTATCCTCCGAGGAATCAAGCCGGTCGTAGTTCAGAGATCTACTGGGGATAAAACGAGATATCGGACTCCTGCTAGGGATAATAAACCTACGGGCACTATCCTGCATGAAGAACGAATCATTCGTAAGCAATGAAGTTATTTGGGAAAATTGAAGACTACGTTGTCTAAATAATCCCAAGATGGAATGGTAAACGCAATCAGGATCGCCAGGGTTCCTGCCAATCGCGCTAAAGTAATCGATGTTGGATCTCTCGCGAACAGAAACGCCGAGGCTTCTGTTAACCACGATTGATCGAGGATGGCATGTCATAGAGGCGCCGAAGTCTCTACGATCATGCAAATCCTAATAATAGATGCTGGATATCTCGCAAACAGAAACGCCGAGGCTTCTGCCAATTACGATTGATCTAGGATGGTATGTCATAGAGGCGCCGAAGTCTCTACGATCATGCAAATCCTAATATAGATGCTGGATCGCTCGCAAACAGAAACACCGAGGCTTCTGCCCATCGCGATCGATCTAGGATGCGTATGTCATAGAGGCGCCGAAGTCTCTACAACCATACGAATCCTAAGCAAATATTAGGAAGTGCTAAAATAATAGATGCTGGATCTCTCGCAAACAGAAATGCCGAGGCTTCTGCCCATCCTGAAATTCCTCAAATTGTAAGTCAGCAGCAATCAGAGCATCAAGGTCAGCATTATGATCTGGATTGGAAATCTCTGCATCGGCACCTCCTCCCAACTCAACAATCTCTCTAACACCAGTAGAAGCTACCAGAATCACATCAGTAGAAGAGATAGGGACCTTAATAATCTGAGTGTCAGCAGTTGGCTCAGATGGATGAGTGTCGGTAGTTGGCTCATCAGCATGCACATCAGCAACAACTTCTTCATCAGCACAATCTCCTCCTGATATCGGCAAGTCACCAACTTCATCAGCAGATTAAGTTTCTATAGTTTCCTCAATTGATGCAAGTTGGTCTTTTTTAACAATCAGAGGTTGAGTGTCCATAGTTTCCTCAACTTGATTAACTAAGGATTCATCAGCAGTGCTGGTTTCATCAGCAGGTTGAGTGTCTAAAGTTTTCTCAACAAGCTGTTCAACAGACTTATCAGCAGAGCCACGCTCAGAGCCATCACTGGCTAGAACTGAGTCAGCAAATGCTTCAGCAGATGATATAGAAGTAGGGGCAGCAGCTGCATGATCTTGATCAGTAGAGGGATTTTTGAAGACAACACTTATCGGCAGCTTATCATACTCACCGATAGAATCAGAAGAGGTGAATGTTTCACCAGCAGCTTTGTGAGTACAAACGAATTCAGCAGTATCAACAGAACTGGCTGGAGTTGGAATGGGTGAGATTGCTGGTGAAAGAACTTGTTCAGGAATAGAGGTAGATGCTGGTGTAGAAGCAGCTCTAGCCTTGATAAAGGCTTCTGAATCGTTCAACAGATTCAGGGTTATCCTCTGCACATTCTTTACAAATTGAGTGGCTTGGGCACTCTTATCCAGCCTTTCATTGTCATTGAAGTTCAGCAAATCATCCTTATCTTCTGGCCTTCTCAACTGATAAGGATCTTGTTCATCAAAGTTCATCAGCTGGTTGAAGACTGAGGCATAACCAACCCATACGTCTTGCACCATCAAATCCTGTCTGATCCTATCTTGAAATAGATAGACCTGATTCCAAGGAAAGGGTAGCAAATCAAAATACCTTCCAAAATTCAATCTCAACTCACTTCCAGAAAACCTTTGGAATTTCTGAAGAGGTACAAACTTCTCTTTAAACATGTCGGTGACCCTGTTCAGACTTGTGAAATCAACATAGTCAGCACGATTTCCAGGGGAAACTGACTCCTTCCTTTCCTCATGAAATTGAAGCAACCGGCGAACAAACGGATGGAGATGATCGATGGGGAACACCCAATTCTTTGATAAGACCTTATTGGTGAATGACCAATGGTTTCTAAAGAAGATGTGAAATGTTGGGTTTCTGATTGGCTTGCACTTTCTGACAGAAGGTCCAGAGGCTACATCAGCAGCAGCATGGAGCTCAGGTAAATAGGGAAGATCTAGAATCCTCTTTTGAAGAGGGACTCTTACCCTTAAGTCAGATCCAATCAGTCTCCTTCTCTCAGCCATTTCATCAGCAGCATCGGTTTCAGACTTGATAACCACAGAGGGAGCAGTAAGTGTTGCACCGGCAAGAAGAGATGGTGCAAACCTGATCTGCTTGGCTCTTGGATCAGTAGAAGGAATTTGAGAGGAAGGAACTTGAGCAACTGAAGACTTTGGCTTTGGAGCAGCATGAAGATCATCAGTAGATACAACCTTTGACTTCTTGACTTGAGCTTTATCGGCAGCTTTGAATAGCCTTCTCTTCTTAGGAGCTGCTGGAGTAGAATCGGCAAGAATCCTGTCGGTAGATGGAGCAGGAGTAGAAACGTCGGCATGGGCGACATCAGCAACCTTGACAACTTTCTTTGCCTTCTTCTTTTTAGGAGTACCAGCAGCAAGAACAACTATTGTGCTGGTAGGAGCCTTTTTGGAAATCCTATTCCAATCAGCAAGCTTAAAGGATTTGAGCTTGTCAAAATCAAGACTAGGGGGTGCAGGGGAAGCCCTAACAATTACTGAGTTGCGCCTCAAGATAGTGCTCATCAACATATAGTGGCATCTTTTACCAGGGTGAGCTTTGTTCTTCCTTCTATCCTCCTTATACTTAACGGCAGCAATGTCAATGATCCTAAACAGATAGGCACACCAGTTGAATTCTTCTTGCAACACGATGGTTGCCATTGCTTCAAACTGTATATCAGTAACATGGCTGTGAGAGCCAGATCTGCATACTAAGCATCTATCAACAATCTCTGCAAGGGAAAAGAATCTTCTTCTGTAATGGGCTTTGAGATGATTATCTCCACTGAGTCTAGGACCGGCTCCCCTTATAAGGGTCCATGCCTTGTCCAACGTCTTGTCATCATTAATGGAGTCAACACCCTTATTCCCAAGCAGGGGGAATGATTCATGAATAGAAGAAGGAGTAACAGAGATCGGCACGCCGGCGACGGTTGAGGCGATGGAGACGAAGACAGAGGAGTCATTGCGATCAGAGATGACGGAGGCATTTGAGAAGAACTCTTGAACTTGACCCAAAAAGATAAACTCAATACCAGTTGGAGAGATGAAGGAGTCCAAAAGAAAGCCAATCAGAAGATTCTTCAAGAAATCACCGTCAAGAGCGTCGTCGAAGAAGGTGGAGTCAACATAGCCTCCATAGATATCCTTTTTGTTGCTTGACATTTTCTGCAAAATCACTCAAAATATCTCACAAGTTAGAATAAATTAGTTCAAAATAGATTTGAAATGCAAGTGTAAAATCAACAAGTAGTTACCAGAAAGTAGAGTTAACTCTGGTTGAAGAATCGTAAGAGAATATGAAAGTAGATGAAGAACACAAGCAATAGTGATGTCAAGAGAGAATGAAGAGCGAAAAGAACAAGAGGAGTTTAAGTGTAGCGTATATATGTTAGGGAAGAAAGATAGAGAATAGGACGAGTTTGCATGGGAGAAAGAGAAATAATGATGAGTTTAACTGTAGCGAATAACTAGGAGAACGTGCGCACACAATGCATTAAATGCACGAACCGGAAGGTTTAATTTAGATAGTTAAACTTAAGAGAGAGAAAGGGTAGAAACAACAACAATAAAGTTAAGGTTACCTTTCTGATTTATCACAAAGAGTTGGGATAAATATTTGACACAATTTGGGTAAGGCGGTGCACACACGTGTCAGAGAGGAGGTGTGACCGATTGTACCTTTGATTTGACTAAGCTTACGTCATGTGTCAGAGAATCCTTATCCGTTTGGATGAGATCTACCGATAAATTTTGAATTTTGAATTTTGACAAACCGGCAAGACATGATTCGCCAAGTTGTTGATCAGCAAGATATTTATCGGCATGATGTTTGTCGGCAAGATAATTTTTGATCTGCTGATTTGATCGGCAGACTAACACAAGTAGCAAAGTCAGCACAAGTTTAACCGTAATAATCAATCATACCTAGTTCACCTCTGAGGAATTCAAATATTTTCTGATCTAAGGGTTTTGTCAGTATGTCTGCTCTTTGGTAATCGGTATGAACTTTGAGCAGCACCACGTTTCCCTTTTCAACATGTTCCTTCAGAAAGTGATACTTGATGTCTATGTGCTTGGTTTTGGAATGCATGACCGAGTTGTTGGAAACTGAGATGGCAGATTGATTGTCACAATAGATGGGACAAACTTGAGATGGAACTTCATAGTCAACAAGCTGCTGCTTCATCCAAAGGATCTGTGAACAGCAACTGCCGGCAGCTATGTACTCAGCTTTAGTAGTAGAAGTGGAAATTGATGCTTGCTTTTTACATGACCAAAACACCAACCGATCACCAAGAAATTGGCAAGTTCCACTAGTACGTTTTATGGTCACTCTACAAGCTGCAAAGTCTGCATCTGAATAACCTATTAGATTAAAAGATGAATCTCTAGAATACCATAATCCAAGGTTAGCAGTGCCACATAGATATTTAATGATACGTTTAACAGCTTGCAGATGAGATTCCCTAGGGTCAGCTTGAAACCTGGCACAAACACAAACAGCAAACATAATATCTGGTCTACTGGCAGTAAGATAGAGGAGTGAGCCGATCATACCTCGGTAGAGTGTCATATCTACTCTCTTACCGGACTCATCCTTATCTAAATGAATGTTAGTGCCCATAGGTGTGCTTTGAGAGTGAGCATTTTCAAAGCCAAACTTCTTGATTAATTCTTTTGCGTACTTGGCTTGACTGATGAATATTCCCTCATTGGATTGCTTGACTTGAAGTCCTAGGAAATATGTTAGTTCACCCATCATGCTCATCTCGAACTTGCTCTGCATTAGCTTCTCAAATCTCTTGCAAAGTGATTCATTAGTAGAACCAAAAATAATATCATCGACATATATTTGAACAAACAATGAATGACCCTTATGCTTGGCAACAAATAAAGTAGTATCGATTTTACCTCGAGTGAAACCTAAGCCATCACTAAGTAAGAACTTAGAAAGGGTTTCATACCATGCCCTTGGAGCTTGTTTTAGGCCGTAGAGAGCTTTCTTCAAACGGTAGACATGATTAGGCTTCTTAGAGTCCTCGAAACCAGGTGGTTATTCCACATAAACAAGTTCTTGGAGTTATCCATTTAAGAATGCACTTTTCACGTCCATTTGATATAACTTGAATTTTTTGAAGGCAGCATAGGCTAAGAAAAGTCTTATAGCTTCCAATCTTGCAACCGGAGCAAATGTCTCATCGTAGTCAATTCCTTCTTCTTGTCGGTAGCCTTTAGCAACTAACCTTGCTTTGTTTCTAATAATATTCCCAGCTTCATCCAATTTGTTCCTGTAGACCCATTTTGTAACAATAACTTGCTGAAAAGTTGGTCTTGGTACAAGTTCCCATACATTGCATCTTTCAAACTGATTCAGTTCCTCTTGCATGGCTTCAACCCAACCAGGATCGGTAAGAGCTTCTTCAGTTTTCTTTGGTTCTATGTTGGAAACCATAGCAGATGAGAAGAGACTTTCAAAAAATGCTCTACTAAGGTTTCTTGTTAATCTTGGACCAAAGACATCACCAATCAAATTTTCTAATGGATGATCACGAACAGGTCTAACTTCTCTCGGCACATCTTGTCTGACTGACTCTTATTGAAGTGATTCTAGAGGAGGATCAAGGTCAGCAGATGACTGAGAGGAAGAGTTAGAGTTTTGAGTGAAAGGTGGATGAGAACTTGGAGGATTGGGTCTTATAACAGAAATTGGTTGAGGGCTTGATCTGTCTTCAGGATGATCAGCAGAATTGGCATCGGCAAATGGATTATGAAAGTTATCGGTAAGATCATGTTCTGCCGATGATGGGAAATAATGAGTATCTGCTGGTTCTTTTACTGAAATGACTGGATCAGCAGCTGGTACTTGACCTGCAGGGTTAGGATTACTGGATTCACCTGTCTCATGAGCACTAGAAGCATTAGTACTATTTGGAGCCTTGTCAGACTCTAACAAATCAAATTCATCAAAGGTTACATGAACAGATTCAACAATTTTCAAAAGTTTCTTATTAAAAACTCGAAAGGCCTTACTGTGTTTAGCGTATCCAACAAAGATTCCTTCATCAACTTTCTCATCAAATTTACCTATGTGCTCTTTACCATTGTAAAGCACGTAACATTTGCAACCAAATATTTTGAAGAATCCAATGTTTGGAATTCTGCCTCTCCAGAGTTCATAAGGAGTCTTGTTATGGAATTTGTTGATAAGAGATCTGTTCTGAGTGAAGCAGGCGGTATTGATGGCTTCAGCCCAAAAACATTTCGGCAGCCTGGCTTCAGCAATCATGGTCTTACCAGCTTCAATGAGAGTTCTGTTCTTTCTCTCAACGACACCATTTTGTTGTGGTGTACCGGCAGCTGAAAAGTTGTGGTCTATGCCATGATCATCACAGTACTGAGCAATATCATTGTTCTTGAATTCAGTGCCGTTGTCTGATCTCATGCTGATGATATCGCTTTCTTTCTGTGTTTGTAGTAGTCTGAATAACTTGGTAGCAATGGCATATGTGTCATCATTGTGACTGAAGGTTTCCACCCAATTATATCTAGAGAAATCATCTACTACAACCAAGGTATATCTACTTCCCCCAATACTTGCTGTAGTTGTGGGGCCAAATAGATCCATATGTAGCATTTGGAGGCACTTAGATTTTGATATGCAGGGCTTGCTTCGGAAGGATGATTTATGTTGTTTTCCAAGCTGGCAGGCCTTGCATTTCTTTCCTTGATCAGCAGACACTTGAGGTAAACCGGTAACCAGATTTGAACCGGCAAGCTTGGATAGATATTTGAAGTTCAAGTGACTGAGTCTCTTGTGCCATAGCCATGAGTTCTCACTGACGTTCTTAGCTACAAAAAAAACATTAGCAACACCAGTAATAGCACTTAAGTCTACTGCATAAATGTTACCTTTTCTTTTGGCAGTGAGAAGAGTTTCATTAGAAGCAATGTCTTTCACATAGCAACTGAAAGTAGTAAATACACATTGCATCCCTTTATCACAGAATTTTGAAATAGATAGAAGGTTGTGTTTCAAGCCATCTACTAGAGAGACCTTCTGTACAGTAACTGCACCTCTCTTGATGGTACCAATACCGATGATTTTTCCTTTGGCATTATCACCGAAAACCACTGGGGGACCTGATGCTTCTGAGATATCGGCAAGTAGATCTGCAAATCCTGTCATGTGTCTTGAACAACCACTATCTAGAATCCACAAATCCTTGCTTGCACCAGTTGAGGCCATGAAGCATTCCTGAAATAAAACGGTATGCTTATGGTCCCCCTTATTCTTGGGTCCGAGGGTTAGTTCCTCTTTGGTAACCACATCTGGCCACCACTAGAGGATGCAACCTCAGTGGGTCCAGATAGGTGCTTCAAGAGGCATTCATGAGCCTTGTGATCATAATCAGAACAATTAGAACATCTCACTTGACTGATAGGCTGTGGAGTCGGTAGAACATCATTCTGTTTAGTCAGTGCATCGGCAGAACTAGAGAATTGAGCAAGCACAAACTTAGTAGGTTTAAAGGTGCTAGTGTTGCCTTTCTTTCCATTCTGTTTACCTTTGTCAGTTACCTTTTTAGGTACTTGTCCATCGGCAGCAGAGGTGGTTAGACGGCAGCACTTGCTCTGCTGATGTATTCACCAAGAATACCGTTATCGGCAGACTCAGTATCAGCAACCTTAACATATCTTTGTTTGTGCTTATCATTCCTTTTGTTCTGGTTCTTAGGATACTTCATTGTCACAGCACTGTATATTGGCTTAGCATCCTTATGCACTGAGTTAACAGGACTACATTCAACTTTCTCATCATTTTTCTCGGTCGCACAAGTTTCAGTAGAGCTACTGCTGCTGGAATCAAATCCTAACCCAGATTGGTCATTATATGACATTTGGGTCTGTAGGATTGTTTCAACAGCAACTCTAGATTTTGTGTAAGAATCAACAATCCTTGAGAGATGATTGTTTCTTTTCACAAGATCTTCGATCTGAGCTATCATTACTGCCACTTGACTTTTAAGATCTAGGTTTTCTTTCTTTAGAGAAATAGACTCAAGCTCGTGTCCTTTGAGAACTGAAAGTTCAGACATAAGCGAGCTATTCTCGTTAGAAATTCTTTTGAAATCAGCAGCCATTACTTTATGAACGCTACTCAGCTTCTCATAATCAATAAAAAGTTCATCCATTGTCTCTACCATCTCAGCCTTAGATAATTCTAGAAGAGGGTCGGCTGAATCTTTGGGAGTAGAGAGAATGGGTTCAGGTGAGAAGTCAGGTAGGGAAAAGATGGGTTTCGAAAGGCTTTTGGCAATATTGGGATGTTCGGTGAATGAGAATTTTCTTGTCATCGGCAAGGGTTTTGTTTTAGAAGCATTGAAGTGAGAAGAGTTACACTGTCCATAGAGGGAATTTCCCACTTGATGAACCTTGTATCCTATTGGGTTTTCTGCTTTGATGCTTACTTCCTTGAAGTATGGTTGAGCTCTTCCAGTTGGTACTTCTTTGACTGGAGTCTTTGGCGGCAAGGGATCTCGGTAGATTGGAGTCGGCAAGGATGAAAGATCGGCATCATCTGAATCTAATGCAATGAAACTTACATCGGCATTTGCACCTTCATCGGCATCTTCGTCTGAATCGGTTTCACACCAGATCGGCAAGGCTTTTTCTGTGCTATCATCAGCAACATAACTTCGAGACTTTGGATATCTCTTGTTTACTGATTTCCTCATGTATTCATACTTTGGCTGAGGACATTTGAAGCAAAGTGACCAGGTTTTCTGCAGTTGAAGCAGACAAGATCACCTTTACTGTTTTTGCCATCGGTAGCACTGGTACTTGGTTTGTTGTAGCGCTGATTTTTGAAATGGTGGTGTAAAGGATTTTTGTTGCTGGTGACTTTCTTTTTGCATCCTTTTGAAGTCTTTAAACCTCTTGTAGTTTCTGGCGAAGGCGGCAAATTCGTCTTCTTCCATTTTTTGTTCTGAAGGTGTTTCTGAGGTTTTTGAACAACATGGTGTTTGATGGGGATCTATAGGAGGGAATTTGGTTGAGGGAAAGGATACCTGAGATTGAGCTGATAGAGACATGTTTTTGAAATTTTTATCGAGAACGTTAAGTTTTTGCAGTTCTCTCTCATACAAGAACAGACTAGACACAAGATTCTGAATAGAGGTCTTGTTTAAGTCTCTAACTTCTCTAACAGTAGTGACCTTAGTATGATACTCATTTCCTAAAGAGCTTAGAAAACGAATATTATGATCTTTCATAGTATACACTTTACCTAATGAAGCACATAAATTACTTACCTCGCAGAATCTGTCGTAGGCACTTCTGAGAGTTTCACCATCTAGTTTCTTGAAAGATTCAAACTCAGCAATGCAGTCGTAGAGTCTGTTGTCTTTCACCTGCTCATCTCCTTCAAAGTATGCAAGGAGTTTGTTCCAGCATTGTTGAGCCATGGAGCACAAGTCAATCAGTTTATATTGCTTGTCATCCAATCCACATGAGATAATGTGGCACGCCTTTCCATCTAGAGCAACTGAAAGTTTGTCTTCATCAGTCCATTATTCTCTAGGTTTTTCAATCAAGGTTTCATCAACTTGAACATGCGTTTCTTGTTCAGTATCTTGATCAGCATGAGCAGTCAGCGGAGTGGAGGGAATTGCTCAGTAGGTGGTTGAGATCTTTAGAGGAATGATTGGGCCACCTTCTATTACTTGCATTAACCGGTCATCGATTGAGTTCATATACTTTATCATACGAGATTTCTAGACACCAAACTCATTGACGTTCAACAACGGAATGGTAGTAATGTTGAACGAATGCATGATTTTTCCTGCCATGGTATCGGAAATACAAGCGGCAAAGCTTGGAAATTTCTTTCAAAATTCCAAGCTCTGATACCAATTGTTAGGCCCAATTGGTAGGAAAATAGGCTAGAGGGGGGGGGGGTGAATAGCCTATTTAAAACTTTTCAAGAAACACTTTTATAAATGCAACGTCACTTATCAGTTTGCAAACTATTATCAGTAAGCGCAGCGGAGAAAATATGACTTGGTTTTAACTCAGACAAAATCAGTATGAAAAAGGTTTTGAGAGCTTGGTTTAACACAAAGTGATTTCTAAAAGTTCAATGCTGTTTCAAGAGATTGGTCAATGGAAATTACAATGAATCAGTAGAGACATATGCAATCTGCCGGTGATAGAGTTCCAACCGGCAAAGATAAAATAAGCAACAGAGACACAAGCATTTGGAGAGGTTCACAGTGTAAATACTGCTACGTCCTCTACCAAGTTTGGTCAGAACTTGGATTTGGGTTAATAGTACTATTAGATATCTCTAGTCTATTACAAGCACGGCTTTGCCGGAAACAAAGACCAAATTCTAGAGATCACTAATGGATCGTAATACAAATTTGACCAAGTGTTTTTGAGCGGCAAGTCCAAGAGAACTTATCTCACTCAGGTGGGTGTGTGAATAACTCAAACAACGTATTCCTTAAATGATTTAGTTCGGGAATACTAACATTGTTGTTGAGTTGGTGCACAAGTGTATGTCCTATTAAATGATCTAATGATTATCTGGACAGAATATTTGAGTCTTTAATGAATACTCAAAAACATTCAACTCTCTTCAATGCTCTATTTTCACCAACCTTCTTCAATGCTCTAAGTCCACTATTTATAAGAGGAGTGAATGTCATGAGTCTTGTAGAAGAAGGCTTGTAATTTGAATATCCAGCTGGGTAGTTGAGGAGCATTAAATGCGGTATCATTAGCATTAATGGCGAAGATATGGAGTACACGCATGCTTGCAAAAGTCTGATGGGTAAAGATCCATTTGTCTCAACCGGTTATCTGCAAAAAGAAAGTAGGGACAAAGTATAGCTAAAACTAGCTATGTGTCAGACGGCGCAGTAATCATGACAGAGCAGTTAAACAACTTTCTGATAAGACAGTGCGGAAAAGACAGAGACAATCAGT
The DNA here is from genome assembly GCA_026119855.1 of Campanula takesimana. Classification (NCBI taxonomy): domain Eukaryota; kingdom Viridiplantae; phylum Streptophyta; class Magnoliopsida; order Asterales; family Campanulaceae; genus Campanula; species Campanula takesimana. Next base: position 293,353 of record JAOWBW010000797.1, on the reverse strand, counting down.
AAGTTGACAATGAGATAGAACAACAAAACCTGACTGTCAGTAAGGTTCAGATTGTCCTTGCTGATTGTTTGAGTCATCGGCAACTTGAGTAGTAAGTTGATCGGCATGTTGAATTCTGGTCTGCTGATTGTGCTTCCTTCTGCTGGTTTGCCAAGTTTGAAGAGTTGGAATACACCTGTGCTGGTCACCAAGAATCCTAAGGGTACCTTACAAAGGTTCTATTAAAAAATGGGGGATCCTAAGTGATAACTATGATTGGGATTAAGCAATTCTATGTCCTAAACATATATTTGAACAACAGAACCAAAAACGATTAGGATGCCATGGAGACAGTGAAGCTGCGGCTTTTTCTTTTTGAGAGAGGGGGTTGAAAAAGAAAGTGGGATGAGAGAGGTAGATTTTGATCGTGTTTGCTTTTTCTAATCCCTGCCCTTGCGATTGCCCTTCCCTATTTGCGATTGTTTTTTTTTTTTCCTTTTTTAACTAGAAAGAAAATCTTTTATTTATTTTTAAAAACATTTATTATTTTTTAAGTTATGTGATTGACAATCCCATTACCTTTTAATTAAAGCAGTCGCATATACTCATATTCCTCCCGCCATAGAAAACCGCGAAAATTTTGAGGTTGCCGCGTCTAGTTTTGGGATTATTGATTTGCGATTGTTGTAGCCCTCGCATATACCATGTTTACTGCGATGGACCCGTGTGCCATCGCACAAAGCGATCGCCTAATCCATCTTTTCTTGTAGTGTTTAAAGCTTTCAAGATTCCTCTGATTTAATGCATCGTCAAGAAACTGCCATCTCCGACTGATACCCCTCTTCTCTCAATCGCCTATTTTTCTCCATCTTCATCTAATTTTTAGGGGTTGATTTGATACGCATTGGGTTTGATTTTGGTTTTGGTTTGAATTCGCCCAGGGTTCAATTCGATTCTTGGGTTAGATATTGCCCAGGTTTCAATTCGATTTTGGGATAGAAAAGGATAGATTTTGTCACCTTTGAATTCGATTTATGTTTGTTTGATTCTGTTTGTTCAATTTCGGTTTGATTTGGGGTTGATTTTGGGTTTATTTTGGGTTTTCTAATGTTGGAATCTGGGTTCAGTTTTGGTGTTCATCCACCATTGTTGTTGGATTGAATTTGGGAAAATGCAAGGAGAGATGAAATGAGGAAGAAGATGAAATTGGTGTTATATTTTTAATGTCTGTTAGTTTATGTAACGAGTTGGTTTGAAATGGTATCACTCCGTTTATGAAATTTAACGACATCCAATGAAATTGCATTATTTGTAACTATACTCAAAAGTACATTTCATTATGTTGTTAAAGGAGTATGTTACCTTTGATGTAATGGAGGGTGTAGTACATTACCCTACCTTGTAATTATCTCATTGCGGTTTGGTTGTTGTACTTAGTATTAAGAGGCAAAAGTGGTACTCCCTACGTCCCAGAGTAAGAGTCATACTTTCCATTTTGGTTCGTCCCAGAGTAAGTAAGAGTCATATTCCTAAAATGGCAACGAATCTTTACTATTCACCCCACTCATTCTCTCTCCTATTTTACTTTTATACTCACAACACCAATCAATTCACTATTCTCTCCCACTCATTCTCTCTCCTACTTTACTTTTACACTCACAACATTTACATCACTTCCAATATTTATTAATAAACGTGCAAATGAGGGGTAGGACTCTTACTCCGGGACGGAGGGAGTATTTTTTTTCTTTGTGTGCGTGGTGTGTTGAATGAGGCACATTAGCAATATGAGAATAAAGAAGAAATAATACAACAGAATCACACACAAGAGCACAAGAATATAATATATATAAAAAAAGAAATTATCAGAAAACACAACAAGTATATATGACTATATATTACTTGGTGTTCCAAAATAACACAATAGAGCATACATGGACTTTACTTGTGTCCTTAATTAAAACAAACCCTAGCTAGGGAGGGAGGGATCTATCCCCACCTTTTCACTTTATTCATAGTTTTATTTATGCCTCATGTACATCTTATTTATATATTTCTACATTCATTACATGGACATTTTCCATCCTTGCTCATCTCTTCTTGATTTAGTTTCCATCCATAGCTTCATTTGCTACAAAAATGAAAAACAATATTGTATGTTAGTCATCATACAACTACATATAACTTCAATTCCAATTTAATTCAAAAAATAATAATTTATATCCAATTAAATGTGTTCAGTTTTATGTTTTGTGATGCAATTCTTATCTTACCAGAGTAGCAGCACCTTTGACATCCATACCGTCCCCAACCACCGCAGCATCCATATCTACAACGGCCTCCTCCATACTGCTGATTCGGTTCCATCATCTCATCCACTGCACAAATATAATTCAAATTATTATGTCGCGAGTTAGTTGGTGTATATATGATCTTAGTTATTTGCAGCTGATTTATTCTATTAATTGTAGGTGTAACATCTTTGGAAAATAAAATATGTTCTGATATAAATGCTTATTTAACTGACCTTGGTTGTTGTTGGCTTGAGTTTCCATTGATTCAGCCTCCTCAGCACCTTAATCAACAAATTATATTTCAAGCTACTTTTCACAATTATGTAACTTTAAACTACAACTGGGACGTAGGGAGTACTGCATATAAAAGAGCAATCTGGTGATACAAGAACTTTCGCTATATATACACGTAAGGTCAGGAAAAGGGTCGGACCCACATGGTCTTAATGTGAGTCTGACCCTTTTCTGGAGTCAACGCTAACACGATCAAAGGGTCACATTACCTCTGCAGCACCTTCTGCATCCATACCGTCCCCAGCCACCACAGCAGCCATATCTACAACGCCCTCCTCCATACTGTTGCGCTGGTTCTTTCACATCTTCCGCTACAAAATATATGTCAAAATAATCCTTATATAAGATTATTGCATTAAAAAGAAATGTGTAAAACATTGCAAGATAGTAATATTAAACGGACCTTGTTTGTTGTTAACTTCTGTTTCAACTGCTTGAGCCTCATTAGCATCTAATTTGATCAATCAAATATGTTTGTCATTGTAACTAGAAAATTTAAAAGCTCTATGTACCACTGAAATAACTGCTTAGTTTCAAAATAAATGTCCAAAAGAATTTCACATTGGCTCTTGCTCAAAAACAAATTTTAAACTTTTTTAGATATTCATTTGGGACGGAGGTAGTATAATAAAGCTAGCCATGATAAGATAGTCAAAGAGTGGGCATGCAGTCTCACCATAACAGCATCGTCTGCATCCATACTGTCCCCAGCCGCCACAACAACCATATCTGCAACGACCACCTCCATATTGCTGCTCCGGTTCTTTCACCTCTTCCGCTGCAATACAGATATATATCAATATATAGATACAATATTATAATGTGAGATATGTGTGTACAACATTTCTACATACTCACGTTGCGTGCTTTGTGCTTCATCGGGCTTTGTTTCCTTTGCAACATCAGCTGCACAAACAAAAAAACTCATTACTCGTTTGTATCATAAGTTCAATAAAGTGTCATTGCATGAAAAGTTCCGTAAAGATGGAATTTTGTGGTACTCACTCGATGAAACGAGGAGGAGGACTGTGAAAAGAACACCGAGGAACATAAGAACCTTGGACTGCATTTTTCCTAGAACGTAATGAAACAACTTCTAGACAAGTGTGTTAGAAGGTACACTTTGGGTATGATGAAAATGTATGCTTCTCCGTTTACCCCTATTTATAATGTGGTAGTCGTAACTAGTGTATGTAACTGTTGTACGTTACAGTACACCAGTTACGACTTTTGGATCATGAAATGTCGATAGTAGATAGCTTTTGTTGGTTGGGTGTTGGAAATTTGGATATAGTTTGGGGTTCAAAATGGGACTCGGGACTGCTCATGCGAGCTGCTCTTTCAACACCTTCTGCGAGCGATGCCAAGCTCGCCACATCACCTTTTTTTGCTTCTTTTATGTGACTGAAATTCATTTGACAAATTATGAGTCTCGCCGAATTTGAAACTCATCTTAGCCGTTGAGCATCAAAAAAGGCTGATGTGACGAATTTGACACTGCAAGCAGCAACTCGCAGGAGATACGGTGCCAAATCGGTTCAAAATCTTATCTATATGATTACGAACAAAAGCCAGCATATTTTGACTGAGGGGTGTGCTGAAGTTGTGGCAACTGGCAAGAGGAATTTGGAGAGTTCTTCAAAACCAGTTACACCTGGACAATCATGCATGTGCAGTCTATTTTTGTTTTCCTCAAATAAGTCAAAATATATCTTGCGTTTGGCTTGGAAGTCAATCTTTATCCCAAGTTAGTTCCTATCACTGAAAATTTATATTGTGAATAATTGGTTTTGTTCTAACGATAGAGATTCAATGAAGACCATCTAATTTAGTATTTAGGTCTCACCCCAAGTTAGTGGGCCGTTGACTTGAGAATACTAATTTAATCCCAGTCACTCTTTAAAAAATACTCCCTCCGTCCTAATTTAAACTTAAAAAAACTTTTGGGTTCAAGAATTAAGAAAAATGTGATGTGTTGTGAGTATAGATGGTTTTGTAGGAGAGAAAAAGTGGGGTAGGGAATATTTAGTGGGTAGCTGTTGTGAGTATGACACTTGGGACTCACAAATAAAGAAGTATAAAAAACTTTTCTTTTTAGGTTTTGAATTTTAAAATGCATGGGACACCAAAAATAGAAATTTTTGAAGTTTAAAAATGGGACGGAGGGAGTATATCTTAGAGGCTATTCCATTGTCTCGTAGTAAATGTTCTACTTTCTATATTCATTCGTCTTGAAATAATTTTTGTCTTACTAAAAATAGGGTATAAAGTTTTGTGATCTTTCCATAATACCTATTCTAGTAGGCACAAGCATTGCAATCCATGGTGTCAATCTACCATGTGAATAGATTAGGGCAATCAAGAAAACACAACTAAAAACTTTAAAACATTGACTTGTCAACTTTGACATTTATTTTCGGACAAAGGGAGTATTTGTTTATGACAACAATCTTTAATAGTCTCTATTTTAATATTTTTAAGAGAACTTTCTCGATTGAATTTCCAAAAAATAGTTTTTTTTTTTAAAAATAATTACCAAAACAACAACCCTAAAAAGTTATTTACCAAAGTAGCACTTTTTGGTAAAACCGGAAGTGGGAGTGCCGGTTTTAGTGTTGAATCCGGAAGTCCCACTTCCGGAATTGACCTTTTTATTTTTTTCATTTTTTTTTTGCGAAATCTGATTTTTATTTTTATTTTTGAATCCGGAACTGAGACTTCCGGTTTTAAATTTTTTTTTTTTTTTTTCGAAATAACAAAAAACATTAAAACCCCACCCACCGAAAGTTGATTTGGCGTTTACTTAAAACCGGAACTGCCAATTCCGGTTTTGGCTTTTTTTTTTTTTTTTTTTAATGTGAAATTTCCGGAAGTGGGAATATATATAACCATTCAACCACGACTTCAGTTTTTTCATAAGAGAAAGCTAAAGAGAGTTTCTGAGAAGAGAAAGAGAGAAATAAAGAGGATTTTTAAGATTTTGGCAAAATCTTAAAAAAGGTTAGTTTTTTTTTTTTTTTTTTTTTTTTTCGTTTTCTATGTTTGACTGTTGATTTAAATTTTGTTCATCCTTTTGTTATTATGCAAGTATACATATGTAAATTTAGAATATGGCCTAACAAATTTGTGTATGAAATTTGCTTGTTTATGCTCGATGTTCAATTTCTTGTGTTTGTGATTTATAAAAGTAGTTCATTTGTTTGTTTATTTTTTTAAAACATATGGTGATTATAATGTTAAATTAAGGTTTTGACAATTGATTTTTTCAATTCTTAGGAATAAATATGAATGGACTTCCACTTGTTTTCATGTGCTATTGGGGAGGAGATGATGAAAATCCGTTTGAAGGTGAACATTATGAAAAGGGGCCAAACAAACATCTTAAGGCTAAAACTCGTTGGAGGTATAAAAAGTTGATTAAGAGGTTATGTAATGCGATTGGTGTAGATCGACATTTTGTTCAATTACAAGTTATTTGTAGATTTCCTCATGTAATTGGTCATGGAGTTGCAAATTACATTCCTTTTATCATTGAGGATGATGCATGTATGGACCTCATGTTTGATGTTGCTACTCAGTTTGTTGGGATGTCTAGCTTACAGTTGTATGTTAAGATAAGTTTAGTTGATAATGTAAATGTTGATGAAGGAGAGAAGAGGGGGTGGGAGAGGAAGACTATGGTCATGAGGCAGATAACCTTCAGATGGGTTCTTTAAGCTGCCACCGTGAGTGGGACTTTGGAGCAAGTTCATCAAGACATGTGGAAGAGGAAGAGGGAGAGGAAGAAGAAGAGGAAGAGAGAGGGGGGCGAGGAAGACATAAATGATTTGTTTAATGAAGAAGAGGAAGATGAAGATTATGAAGAGATGATTGACTCGTACATAAATGAAGGTCATGATGATGGATATGAAGATGAGGATAGTGCTACTGATGTTAGTGATAACGGGAGTGATGATGGGGTGAGGGAAGATTTGAGAGTGGAATTGGTTCCTTATGAAGAGCAGCAAAATCAATACTATGGTAGAGCAGAGTATCCTTTTTATCAAGATATTGGGCAAGGATCAGAGATTTATGATGATAACCAATATAAGTTTGATGTTTGGAATGCATAAGAGGAAGGATCAGAAATTTACAAAGGTCTTCGGTTTGCAAAGAAGTTTGAGGTTCAACAGAAAATGAAGATATTTCATATTACGAAGAATCTGCGGTTCAAGGTAAAAAGAAGCACACCCAGCAAGTGGAATATTGAGTGTTGGGCGAAAGATTTCCCATGTAATTTTAATGTGAATGTGAGTTTGAAGAACGGTACGTATTGGGAAATAACAAAATACATTGGTCCTCATTGTTGCTTGGCTACAGGAATAAACCAAGATCATCCTAACTTAGATGCTAAGTTCATAGGACGAGAGGTTTTGACTATGGTGAAGGCTGATCCTGAGTTGAAAATTGGAGTTGTGAGGGCGGAAATGCATGCACGATTTGGGAAGGATATTTCATATAGGAAGGCTTGGTGTGGTAAACAAAAAGCCATTGCAGAGGCTTATGGAGACTGGAAAGAATCTTATGGAAAGTTTCCGCGTTTGTTAGGAGCTATCCAAAAGTTTAATCCTGAACCATTGTGGAGTATTCGAAACAAACTCGTCCTGGTACTTCATCTACGTTTGACGCTGCGTTCTGGGCATTTGGCCCTTGTCTACATGCATTTTCTTATTGTCGTCCTGTCATTTCTGTTGATGGCACATTTATGCATGGAAGATATAAAGGGGTTATACTTATTGCCATGGGTGTTGACGCGAATGATAGTTTGCTTCCTCTCGCATTCGCTATTGTTGAGAAAGAGGACTACCGTAACTGGAACGTGGACGGTTTTGTCCCCATTTTTACACCGAACGAGGACCATAGACGCGATAGGCAAGGGAGACCCAAGTCAAGGAGATTGAGAAATACTATGGATTGGCACTGAATAATTGGATTTATATATTATTTATTTCCTATGTGACCGGGATGTGGTCACTAAGTGTTTGAATATATTAATGTTGGATTTGTGGAGAAGTTTATTCTATCCTATAAAATCAACGTTTTCCAATGCCAGATATTCAGTTCCGGATTCAAGCAAAAAAAAAAAAATTCCCAGATTTCGCGAAAATAAAAAAACAAAAGGTCAACTAAAACCACAATACATAAAATTCTAAAATATTACAGAAATTTGTGAAGAAGTTTATTTATTTATTTATTTATGTCTTTCCTATGTGACCGGAATGTGGTCACTAAATAAAACCACAATACATAAAATTCTAAAAAAATAATAATCATTTATTTCTTCTTCTTTTTTTCCCCTATGCCTTCTCCCTTTCCTATGTGAACAAGTTTAATGTTTTTTGTTATTTCAAAAAAAAAAAATAAAAAAATTTAAAACCGGAAGTCTCAGTTCCGGATTAAAAAAAAAAAAAAAATCAGATTTCGAAAAAAAAAAAAAAAAAAAAAAAAAAGGTCAATTCCGGAAGTGGGACTTCCGGATTCAACACTAAAACCGGCACTCCCATTTCCGGTTTTACCAAAAAGTGCTACTTTGGTAAATAACTTTTTAGGGTTGTTGTTTTGGTAATTATTTTTTAAAAAAACTATTTTTTGGAAATTCAATCGAACTTTCTCTAATAGTCCTTATTTTGAGACTACAATTCTCTAACAGTGTTATTTTGAGACAACATTTTTTAATGGTTTTTGTTTTAACATGTTATTTTTATATCAAAACTGTAATTATTGTCGCAAAAATAATTGTGACACCCACTTTTTGAGATCCCTATATAATCTATTCTATAATTCAAACATGAGTCATACACGATAGTAAAAGGTACTTGGTGAAACCACTTTTTATCTCAATTACTATGTTTTTTAGTAGTAAATCTTGAAAGTAAATGCCCCTTTATAACCAGATTAAATATTCCCAAAATTAAAAAAAAAAGAAAAAAAAAAAAAAAAACCACTCTACATGATAATTGTGAGATTCAAAACCGTTCCTGTCAAGAAGTGGTGCAGGTCTTTTACACAGGTGGTTCAGATCATGCTACACTTTTTTTTTTTCTTTCTAAATATTGGCTAATATTTATTTAATTTGTTGTGTGTCTTATTTATCCAAAATAAATACTGATCGATCGACAAACTCATTTTTAAGAGAAAATGTGATCAATTATGAGCCGTTTTGCTGCAGCTGGAAGCAAGCAGAAGCAGCCCAAGGTAATGTAGGAAAGAATATTACTCCCTCCGTCTCAGAAAGATGGTCTCATTATTATGACGTTTTATAGTCAACAAAAATGAACTTTGACCAACCATTGGTGACGACTGAGGATCTAATCATTATTCTAGTGAAATTCTAAAATTTGTAATTGATAAATAATTAAGTGAATTATCAATAACAATTTATATGATTTCATTGTGATTATTAAATTGACACCGATGTTCGGTCAAAGTTTATTTTTGTCATAATGAGACTATCTTTCTGGGACAGAGGAAGTATATATTTTATAAGACTAATTGTTTTGAACATAGAAAAAATACAACGAAACAACAATTGCATATACTTAAGCACTCAATATTACATTAATTTACTCACTCATATTAATTCATACATAAACATTAGATCCGGCCATGTTCATTATTCATGTACGTACATGGAATTACTTGCTACATATTTTGCGTCATTAGATATTAGTTATGGTTTGGTTGTTCATACTATTTCTTGTACCATCCTGCAGCTCCTCCCAATCCACGACGGCCCTTTCCACCAACAAGTACCCATACATTTAACGTCCTCCTCCACCACCACCACCACCTCGACCGCCACCTCCTCCTTTACTACCACCCTGACCTCCCCCGCCTCCTCCTTTACCACCGCCCCCTCCTCCTCTACCACCTCCTTGGCCACCGCCACCTCCTCCTTTACCACCGCCTTGGCTGCCACCCCCTCCTCCCTTACCGCCGCCCTGTCCTCCACCTCCTCCTCCTTTACCACCGCCACCACCTCCTTTACCGCCGCCCTGACCTCCACCCCCTCCTCCTTTACCACCGCCCTGACCTCCACCTCCTACTCCTCTACCACCGCCTTGACTGCCGCCAGCTCCTCCACTACCACCACCACCACCTCCTGCTTCTAGACCGACCTCTCCTTTCTTACCCTCTTGGTCGAGGGGACCACAACAACGGCCTCCTCCTCCCCCACGACCTCCACCTCCTCCCCCGCGACCTCCACCTCCTCCCCAACCTCCACGGCCACCACCGCCTCCCCAACCCCCACCATCCCTGTACTTCTCATCCTCCAGCTGGCCTACACAAAGAAACAAATTTGAAGTATTTAACATATTATTCCCTTCGTATCTTTACAACTTGCACCATTTTTTTTTTCTAACACAAGAAAAAGGAGATAGTATATATATTCAAAAAAATTGTAAGTGAGAAAAAAGATGTGAATATGATGATTTGAAAGTGTGACTCATAATATAAGTGTGTGAGTATTCAAGTGCAGTAAGATAAATATTAAATAAGAAAAGAATAAAGAGTTACAATTTAAAAAATTGAGGCTTATCAATAAAACATCTAAAAAGAAAATTAGTGCAATTTGTTATGGAAGGGAGGTGTATTTATATTAAAAAACGATGTCATAGAAATGAGAAATACTAGTTTACAAAATTTTGAATACAAAATTATTTAACAATATTGTATTAGATGTTTGTTTTGTAAGCCCCAATATTTATTAATTGAGTATCTAATCAATAACTGCTAAATTATCTTATAAAGAAAGTTTTATAATGTCTTTTTTTGTAATCCTAACATTGCTCCGCTTAAATACCTCGTCACTATTCTCTGCGGCATACAAACACTTGTCGCCAGTAGTAACTTCACTCTTTGAAACATTTTGAACTGATTTAAATTTTTCTTCAAATAGATAATATTTTTCTTCCATTTAAACAAAAGTTTTACCATGCATTAAAAAAATAAAAATTTGAGCTTCCATACCAAATTATGCCTGCTATCTGCATGCATGCAGGATGATTGTGACGTTACAATACTCTAGCTGTCTAAATAATTATTCTCACTTTCATTTAGCTTCATTTAGCTTGTGCTAATTAGTAGTTTCATTTTTATAGAAACCATATAAAGTTATTGCAATTTAAAAGGAGGTAAAATTTTATTAGTGTGGAAATGATAAAATTTTATAAAATGAAAATTCAAAAAATATCGCCAAGCATGATATTATTTAATTGGCTCCAAAATAAATACTACCAATTTTGAATACTAATCGAGGGAAAAAAAAATCATTTTTAGACGGGATTGATAATACTTACTGTTTTGCTCTTTTTCAGAGGTATCGAGGGTGACCGCGGAAGAGAGGAGAAATACAATTGCGACAAGAAGAGCCACAAATATGATGGTGTTTGATTTCATCTTCATTTTCTTTTGATTGTTCTTAGGGTTTAAGATTTTTCTTTATTAGGATATACCCAGTTTCCTCATATCTGCCCTATTTATATACCGATGTAGTATTTGTTTACTAGGTACAGCTAGAGTACAATATTTGGGATGTGTCATATATTCACATTTAATAAAGTCTTATCTAATGGGATCAAGTTTGTGCTACATGGGGATATGTCTATTTGGTGACACTCTTTTCCCTAGCTTAATTATTACTCCTTTCTTTTATCAATTTATTAGTTAGTGAACATGTCTATATTTTCTACTCCCTCCGCCCCACTCGAATTAGGATTATTGATCAATCTAATAATATTTTAACCAATAATTTGAAGAAAAATAATTATCTTAATGAAAATCTAAAAATAGTTATTGAATTTACTAGTAGCCGTGATACAATAACAATTTTCAAATTTTTAGTAGCATCATTATTTTTCTTCAGATCGATTATTGGTCAAAGTATAAATAGATTGATCAATAATCCTAATTCGAGTTGGACGGAGGGAGTATATTACAATTAATCTGACTAATAAGTAGTTACGTCATGTAACGACTTAGGTCTATAAGGTCGAAACATACAGAATAGCATAAAACCCTTCCGTTTCAGAGAGAGAGAGTTTTACTTTTTAAAGGTTAAAAATAAAAATTGTTTAATAAAAATATTTAGCTCATAGTTTATAAGAAATATTAAAAATTAATTCCCCCAAAAAAGCCATTAACCCTGGATCATATTTAACGAAATTAATCATGTGAGGTCATGTGGCTAACTTTCATTAGATTTTAGCGAATTTATTGATGGAGTGGACACATTTTTAAAAATGTGAAAGTTCAGTAAGAACATGTTGAAAAACAATAGCTTAGTTAAAATATTTTAAAAATGACTAAAATTCAGTGATGAAAATATGGGTTTTGCCAAAATAACAACGTAAAAGAGGGACTAACCTTAGACCGGAAAGGGAGTGTTATATATATAGGAGTGTACGTTCCACATTAAAAATATTAATCCAAACTAGTACTAAAACTGGTTGGTACTAATACTAATACAGCTTAATTAACTCATACTCCCTCCGTCCCAAAATGATCTTCTTATTTGCCATTTCTTATTATATCATAAAGTTCTTCACATTTCTACATTTTAGGCTTAAACAAAGCATGGTTGGTTAGTGAAGCAAGTGTTCATATCCTTAAAAAGTTTGAATAGTCAAACGCGATATACTTAGAAAGTTTGAATAGTCAAACGCGAAGATCATTTTGGGACGGTGGGAGTATAAACGGCATTAAAATAGCAGGCCTGGATGTATCTGGTGGTGGAGTAGTCACTAGAGAGAAGATGTGAAAAGGTGGCAAGTGTCAAAGTGAAGCTGGTGATGAACAGCTGCCCACAGCCATCTATTTAATGGATCATACAAATTTCTAAATTATAATAAGACAAACAAAAAAAAAATATTGCGTCTTGTTCGTCTTCTTTCTGTAGGATTGCGTTGCTTCCTTCTACGGAAAAATATGCAGATCCTTATCATATCTCTTATACTCTGTCCCAATTTTATGTTCTTAGTTTAGTTTGATTATATATAGAGATTAAGAAAAAATAATTGCTGTGATTATGAAAAGTAAAATAGGAGAGAGAAAGTGGGTAAATAATTTTTGTTGATGACAAATGAGTTCTATTATCTATTAAATAATACTAGGGGCACAAAAACGTCACAAAATCTTGTTCACAAAATCCTAGGTGTCATGATTTTATTGGTGTTTTTAATTAGAGTATGGCGGGTCCATTATCGATGCAGCCAATAAAATATCGCCACCGAGCAAGATTTTGTAACCTTATTTTATGCCCCTAGCATTGCTCTTATCTATTTTAAGTAATAAAATAAAGTAAAAATTTTAAATTGCGACAAACTAAAAGAGAAAAGTAAGAAAACGGTACCAGAGTAATTACTTTATACACATGCTTCCCTTACATGTAGCCAAACATGTTTTTATTAGTACGTATATGTACATGCATATTACTTTTACACAAGTTGGCTAACTAGCCTGCCCTTTAGCTCTTGGACTTCAACTTGGTAAGGGCTATTATAGTAACTTCACCCTTCCTAACCTAGATTTAGAGATATATTTTAGGGTTGTACATCTTCATAACCTCCTCCCCATCCACCCCTACCTCCACCACCATAACCACCTCCTCCCCAACCTCCCTTACCTCCACCACCGTAACAACCACCATAACGACCACCACAATACTTTTGATCTTCTACTTGATTCGGTTCTCCGTTGTAACCACCACCCCATCCGCCTTTTCCACCTCCACCCCAACCGCCCCCTCCTCCGTAGCCACCCCAACCACCACCACCCCAACCACCCCTACCGCCGTCCCACCCACCCCTACCGCCACCCCAACCGCCTCTACCACCTCCATAACCTCCGCCACCCCAACCGCCTCTACCACCTCCATAACCTCCATAACCTCCGCCACCCCAACCGCCTCTACCACCTCCATAACCTCCATAACCCCCACCCCAACCGCCTCTACCACCTCCGTAACCACCACCACCCCCACCATTAAGCTGTTGTTTCTCCTCAGCTACCTGTTGGCCTTCTTCCACATCTGCATTAGGTACACACATGTATCAAAATGCATTTAAAATATTTACAAAATACTTAATCCATCACAAAAAACTAAATATAGAATGAATTATACATACTCTTTTGATCATCATTTTTAGAAGTTTCATCGACCACGGCAGACGAGACTAGAGCAACTGCAAACAGAACAACAAACAAGAGAGGGAAGATCTTTGAACTCATTTTCCTAAAGGAGATCATATTAATTTTCTTATAGGATAACTAAAAGATGTTCCATAAACTTATTTGCATGACCTTATTTATAGGGTCCAAACATGGTAACATGACCATTTAGAGACTACCTAAGATAGCATTGGATCAAGCTAGGATCAAATAATTTAGTCAAAACTAGAACAAAGGTGGTTGGGGGGTTTATTAAAGAGGATGATATATGTTTCGTTGACTTAAGGATTTGGGATTAAAGTCAATGGTTGGGTTGACTAAATATTGGGATGGTTTTGAAATGATAGTGGAGAGTGGCAAGTAAAATTTTGGAGGGATGCTTGAAACCATATCCATCTGGAAAATGAAACGGTCATGTTTTTGGTTGTGAACGGCACCCTGCCTGAAAAGGCGACCGATACTCTTTCCATGCATTTAAAGGACTTGGAAATTAGCTATATACTCCCTCCGTCCCACAGTTTGATTTTTTTGGTTAACTGAGTCAATTTTTTATCATAATTTTATGAATATCTAGATATCTCTATACAATTCTAAAAATGGTTAATGATAGTATTTCTAATAGAGAAACAATAACAATTTTTAGAATTTCATAGAAATATTTAGACATTCATAAAATTATGGTAAAAATTGACTTAGTTGACCAATAAAGTCAAAATGTGTCCTTTGGTATGGGACAAAGGGATTATATTTCTACCTTCACTTATTAAAAATACTCCTTTCACCCTAAAAAGTTTATTTTATTTTAACTTTTTATAGTTAACATTTTTATCAAATATTGTTGTCAATCTAATAATCACAATGATTTTTATTTTACTTTTTGATAAATCACTAATATTGGTGTCAATCTAAATCACATTGAAATTCTAAAAATTGTTTTGATAAATCACTAAATTGATTTATCAGAATAACTTTTAAAATTTCACTCGAATGATTAGATCTATATCAATATTTATTCAAAGTCTATTTATATAAAAATTCAAATAGAACAAACTTTTATGAGAAAAATGGAATATAAAATTGCAGGCCTAGAGCCCTAGACTGAATGTCCCCCTTTCCACAACACCTTGAAAATATAGTCTTGCTTACAATTTTTATGGTCAAAGTTCTAGGGTTTAGCTAGGGTAAGATTCATTAGGATAAATTAGATTGACATTAATATATGTTCAAAATTCAATTGTGTTGACAATCAAAATAAATGAGAATATTTTTTTAAGGACTGAGGAGTGAGGACCGAGCGAGTATCAAGATTTGTGGCCTGACCATCCTGACAATAGAAGTCTGAATTCATTACTATAAAATCAACTCATCTTACTATAATATGTAACTCATGTTATTATAAAAGATTTGATCAGTTTATGGTGGGCATGATTATACTCGTAGCCATTTTGACCACTGTGTGTACTTTCGAAAACTCAAAGATGGATCCTTCATTTATTTGCTCTTGTATGTTGATAGCATCCAAGAGCAAGGTGGAGATCGATAAATTGAAGGCTCAGCTGTCAAAGGAATTTGAGATGAAGGGTTTGGGTGAAGCACAGAGGATACTTGTGATGGAAATCCAGCGAGATCGAGGAAGTGATACTGTTTGGTTGACTCAGTCATAGTATTTGCAAAAGGTGTTAGCAAGATTTGGCATGAATGGTTCGACAAAACCAGTTAGTACACCGCTCGCTCCTCACTTCAAATTAAGTGCTTCAATGTGTCCTAATTCAGATGAAGAGAAAAAGTTGATGGAAAATGTTCCATATGAAAATGTCGTTGGTGCTTTGATGTATGCTATGGTTTGCACCCGGCTAGATATCGATCAAGCTTTGAGCATTGCTAGTCGATATATGCACAATCCAGGAAAAGGGCATTGGCAAGCTGTTAAGTAGATGTTGAGGTACATTCATGATATTGTTGATGTTGGTCTCAAGTTTCAGAAGCAAGATAAACTTGAGCTTGATAAATGTGTGGTTGGATTGGATTCGGACTACGCTGGTGATTTGGATATGCGTAGATCCACTACTGGTTATGTCTTCACTATGGCTGGTGGGCCAGTTTGTTGGCGTTCTGTACTCCAGTCCACAGTTGCATTGTCTACCACCGAAGCAGAGTATATGGCAGTCACAGAAGCTTTTAAAGAAGCTATTTGGATGCATGGGTTGGTGAATGACTTGGGGATTTTGCAGCAACACATTATAGTGTGTATTGTGATAGCCAGAGTGCTATTTGTTTATCGAAAAACCAAGTGCACCATGCCCGAACTAAGCATATTGATGTCCGATTTCATTTTGTCCGTGAAATTGTTAATGAAGGTGACATTCGGTTATTGAAGATTGGAACTGCTGACAACCCTGCTGATATGTTGATTAAGGTGGTCACTCGGGATAAATTTGCACATTAATTGTTTGGATTTGATCAACATTGGTTGAAGATGATAGCCGGCGGTCTTGGTGGCAACCAGACTCGGTTTTGCAGATGGGAACTTTTGCCAAGGTGGAGATTGTTAGAGTTGGCTCAAGTTCTAGAATAATCATGGATTCATTATCCTTTTTTACATTCATCATTATCACATGGTGAATGTATGATGACTTTTGGTGTTTCCCAAGAAACACTTTAGTGTTCCATCTCTTTCTTGGATACATCCTTATCTTTGGATGGTTTGTGCCTATAAATAGGCTTTGGTAGGATGCTTTCAAGCATTGTGGCAAGTTGTGAGAAAACATTTGGAGTGTTAAAACACTTTGTGAGAGAGAGACACATTTGTAGTGAGAGATCACTTTGTAAACAATTTGTAATCACCTTGTAGTGATTTTGGTTGCCACCCGTGGACGTAAGAGGATTTCTCCGAACCACGTAAATTCTCGTGTCTCATTTGTTACTTTATTCGTGTGGGTGTGTGGAAGTGCAAGATCTGTTTCCGCATTCGCTTTCAACACCGACATGCAAGCATATTTACTCGGGGAAATTGCTCACAAAGTTGAGTTACCTGTATTATCTCACGCATTCGGTATTCTACATCGAGAAAATTTTGGGGGAAACTAGTTTCTCCATAAATTATAAAAAGTCCTCGTAGGGTTTAGGGTTTAAGGTTTAGGGTTTAGGGTTTTAGATTTGGGGTTTAAGGGTTAAAAAATAACTTTTTATAACTTATGGAGGAACTAATTTCCTCCAAAACACACTCTTCAACATCAGGAGCCAGAGCAAGGGCAGCATCCTGAGACAAGTTATTTATTCCAATGCTTTGTGCTATGACTTCAACCGTCTCCTTAGGCACAATACTCATCTCTTCTTCTTAAAACCATATCATCGACAAAGCACATCATATGTCTATGGGTTTTTGTAATACTCCCTTCACCCCAAAATGATCATCCCATTTGACTATTCAAACTTTTCAAGAATATATGCACTTGCTTCGCTAGCCACGTTTTGTTTATGCACTTTTAAGCCCAAACTATAGTGTAGATATGAGAAGAGCTTTTTGGAACAATGAGAAATAGCAAATGAGATGATCATTTTGGGACGGACGGAATATAATTCAAGATTCATTGTAAGAAAAATTTTGCATCTTTGGGCTGTCTGCTATCATTGTACTCCCTCCGTCCCGGACTAATGTTTTAGTTTGACTTTACACGAAGATTAAGAAAAAGTAAATGTTGTGAGTATGAAAAGTAAAGTAAGAGAAAGTAGGAGAGAGAAAGTGGGTAGAAACTTTTTGTTGTGAGAATGACAGGTGGGTCCCATTGTCCATTTTAGGTAATAAAGCAAATAAGAACCTTAGTCTGGGACAAACCAAAAAGGAAAGTAAGAACCTTATAGTCTGGGACAGAGGGAGTAACAGAATAGAGACACACTATTGTGCGACCGACTACACATCCTTATTGTCCAAATAACGCTACAGAAGAGTAATACTAAACCCTTCATGCACACCTTAACAATTATCACAGATATATATTAACATCTTCGTATATTGTGTGGTTTCAGCCTTGATCCAATGATCCTCTTGGTAATTTTCCCTTACATGAGCATAGTTCCCGTGAGCTAAGCTAAACTCGCAAGAGTTTGGAGAGAAAAACCGGAAAGGATTTACCTCTGAAACTATTTCTCCGTGCCGGAGAATGGTCCTGAAATCGTTGGTCGCAATCAGTTGCTGACTACGACCGAAGTGTGCGACTGAGCTCAGTAATAGGGAACGGGTGGATGCGTAGTTTGGGATAGCAGGATGTACGTAAGTAAGATCAACTTAAGGGCGTTTGCTTCAAGCCTTTTTATAATCCATTCACACCCCTAATAATTGCTTTAATCTATATGACAACCTACAAATCTACAATATCTTTAGTCCATTCTGTCTTTTTGCTTGATATATTGACAAGCTTTCTAGTGTTTTTTTTACCTTTTCTCTAGTTTAAAAGATGCAGCTACAGCTATTACTTGCACATAGTATCATTGTACAAATAATGTGAAAACGAGTAAAGCACAATCTTTAAAAACGTTGACTAATCGAATGCAACAGTTATTATGAGACGGAGGGAGTAATAGATTTGCTTTCACTTGCATTAGAAATGAAGATTGGGATGATATCACAGTGAGTCGCAAAATCTCGAGAATGTGGATTCAAAACAGACTGGAGGCAACAACAAAGCGGGAAAGAGCCTTGGTTATGCTTTCTCACAACAGGTAAAAACCAATAAAAAACCTCAGATAATTTAAAAACGAAGAATCTGCCCAAAGGAAAAACTATGCCAACTTCTCTAAACTCCATCCGAGGCTATGACTCTTCTTATATTATATGACAAACAGGAATACTCTGCTCATTTCTGAAGAAGTTATCTGGATCTACCATCGTAACCACCTGCTCCCCAACCTCCTCTACCACCACCGTAACAACCACCATAACAACCACCACAATACTTTTGATCTTCTACTTGATTCGGTTCTCCGTTGTAACCACCACCCCATCCGCCTTTTCCACCTCCACCCCAACCACCCCCTCCTCTGTAGCTACCCCAACCACCACCAGTGGTGTACCCAGGATTTGGACTCAGAGTGTGCATAATTTCCACTACAAATAGTAACGCATAAAGAATGTGTACGGGAGACTTACAGTTCGTCTTTAACAGCAAGGTTGAGAAGAGCGAGAAGCCTCATTTGCTTTAGAGTCAGAAATTGAACAAAAAAGAACGTGCTAGATTTGCACAGAAGTACCAATCAAAATACTAATTTATCAAACTCACTTTGGCAGTTGACTGGAGGATAGTTCAAGTGCAAGCAGATCTACTGATATAAATACTGGCTAGCGTGTTGAGCTGCACCAAACATTACTTGATCACACACACAACAATCATTGCCCTTTAGGACCCAAAAATTCAAACACACATAATGATTGTCTTAA
Source organism: Campanula takesimana (assembly GCA_026119855.1). NCBI lineage: Eukaryota > Viridiplantae > Streptophyta > Magnoliopsida > Asterales > Campanulaceae > Campanula > Campanula takesimana. The sequence continues at coordinate 274,144 of JAOWBW010000797.1, read as the reverse complement.
ACTTTGGCTGTACACTAAAAAGAAAAGAACAGCAACAAGACAGAACAAATGATCTCCTTATAAACAAACCCTAGATTTTTCCCATATGGATTGTCAGTCCCCAGCCTTCTTCTCTACCCATCCCAGCCAAACCATGCTTCACCAATCTTTTGGGGTACAATCTTTAATATACATTACATACCAAATCTACACAAAAACACACTTGCAACACTCAATCTTTTTTTATCAAAAAAAGAAAATTTATGGTTATTTATTTATGTTTTTGATGGATGGGTTTTCACATATATTATCTCTGCGTTTCTGGACAATTTTAGTGACTTTTGATGTAATTTAGAATAGTTTGTATGTAATTTTTGGTCTAATTGTGTTTGAGGAACTTTGTTGGAATTTGTATGTGTTGAGACACTTTTTAGTGCTACTTTGGTATATTGCAAAGTCCTGGATGCTCTAAGTGTTAAAGACTGATGATTGGTCAAGCTCAAGGTCAAAGTCAAAGTCAATGGGAGTTAAGAGACGAAGGAAAGGAAGAAAATCGAAGAAAACAGTCTGCCCTATCGGGCGCTCTCCCGCCTTATCAAGAGCGCTCGCTCTCGGGTGAAAAGGAGAGGAGAAAAACTTGCTGCCTACCCGGGCGCTCGCCCTCAGATACCGGGCGCTCGCCCGCCTCCCCGTACCAGCTTTTCCAAATTCCTTTTAAAGTCGGGATTTGGCTTATTTTCGGGATTTTGGACCCTAGTTTCTCCCTAGTATAAATATTAGACTTCAACCACTTTATTTTTTTGATGCTTTCTTTTAGGTTTTAATTCAAGTTTTCAAGTGTAATCAAGATTTTGGGATCTTTCATCTTCAAGCGTATTAATCCAGGTTTATGAATTTTATTTATGATCTTGTGATTTATGCTATGGGTATAAGTAGCTAATTTCCTTGGTTTGCGGATTGGATGTGATCAATTACATGATCTTTGTGCTATGAGATGATAATCAATGTTTTAGTTTAACACAATAATTTTAATTCCGTTTTTGAGTTTCAATTATATAGATAGATATTTTTGGCTCTTTAACTATTAGGGTTTAATCTCTTGCACTTGCGTGGAGAGTTAGACATAGCCATTGTTGTGTTGAATAGTTTGGATCTTGGACTTTGCGGAAAAAGAGACAAACTAGGTTTTCATATTCTTAAGATCTTAATAAATTCTTTGTGTTTTAATTGGACCTTGCGGAAGAATTAATTTACATAGAATAATAGAACTGCAATCCGGCCACCTAACCGTGCCAATTCTTAAATCAGTGAATGAACCCTAAAATAAGGATTAGTATTTCATCATCAAAATAGCATAAAGAGAGTGTAATTGTGATCGCCAATCCGTGAACTGCTTGTTTTTCTTGAGAGCAATTTTTGCTTGAATTTGCGATTTTAAGTCCTTAGTTTATTTTCAGTATTTAGTAGTTAAATTAGTTAATCAAATCAAATCTAAAAACCCCTTTTGGTTACTCTATACATTAATTAAATCAACTTGTTTATCCACGAGTCTCTGTGGTTCGACCCTTACTTTTGTATACTGCTGCTTCGGCACTTGTACACTTGCAAGGTTTTTATTACACGAGGATTTTATCCATCAAGTTTTTTATGAGGCAAAGGGCCATTATTTTAGTCAGCTGCCTAAGTTCCAGGGTCTTCCCGGTGAGGATTCTTTGAACTTTTTGAGAGAGTACATGATGATTGTGTCGGGATTTCCTGTTAAGGAGGGGGTCACTGATGAACAATTAAGGCTTAATTACTTCCCTTTTGCTCTTCAAGGGGCAGCCAAAACTTGGCTACTGTTACTTCCTGCTAGGAGTATTACCACATGGGATGGGTTGCACGATATTTTTCTTAAGAAATTTTTCCCACATGCCACTTTGGCCATCTTTAGACAGAAAATTATAGGATTTACTCAAGATCAAGGTGAGCCATTCCATGAGGCATGGGATAGATTTAAAATGTTACAAGTGCAATGCCCCCATCATGCTTTTCCTGAGGCCCTTTTACATTAAACATTTTATGGGGGGTTGACTGCAGCCGACCAAGCTATGGTCGACAATGCAGCAGGTGGCTTTTTAGGAGCCAAAACTGTTGCTAAAACTCAAGATTTATTTGAAATGTTAGGGGCAAATTCTCAAGAAAAAGGCTCTAAAGGGAAACCTAGGGGAGTGCATGAATTAAGTGGTGTAGATGAGTTTGCTAGACAGGTAGCCTTGATGAACCAAAATTTGGCAAAATTTAACATGAATATGGGTTCATCAAGTGCTAATGTGATATCCGATTTCTGTGCTAACTGTGGTTCTAATGCTCATGCTACTAATGTTTGTCAAAGTGTTGCGCAGTGTGATTCTGAACAGGTTAATGCAATGCAAAGTTACCCCCCATGACAAAATCAAGGTGGTATGTATTCTAACACTTATAATCCAGATTGGAGAAATCACCCGAATTTTTCTTGGAGGGGTAACCAAAGGAACCAGTTTCAGCAAAAATCTCTCAATCCTTCTCCCCCACAAGGGAATCCAGATCAGCAACCTAAGCAATCTTTGGAGGATATAATGAGGTCAATGATGCAAGAGCAGCAACAAATGAAAATGATGATGGAGCAGCGTGAGAAGCAGCAGGAAGCGGTCAACAAAAAGCTGCAGACCCAGATTGGTCAACTAGCTGTGGGTCAGCAAGGGCATAAACCAGGAACCTTCCCTAGTCAAGGGGAGCAAGCCAAGGCCATCATGACCCTGAGAAATGGCAAACAGGTAAGCAATGATGTATGTCCTAACTCTCCTTCTAAAACGGCCGAACCACCTGTTGTTGAGAATGTTGTTGGTAAGAGTACTAATGGCATGGGGGAAATTCCTGTTACTGATTCTTCCACCCCCAAGCCATATGTACCTCCTGTACCGTTTCCTAGTAGATTCATGAGAAGTAAGCTGGATAAGCAAATGTCTGATTTATATGACATGTTTTCAAAAGTGTACATTAATCTTCCTTTGTTAAATGTCATTAAAAATATTCCAGCCTATGCTAAGTTTTTCAAAGAATTAAATTCCAGGAAACCCAAGTATGGGAATGATGAGAAGTTGATTATGGGGGAAAATGCTAGTGCTGTGGTACAACAGAACCTCCCACCTAAATTGAAGGACCCCGGAAGTTTTAACATTTCTATATCTATGGGGGACTCTAAAAAAGTGAAGGCAATGTTGGATCTTGGTGCTAGCATTAATCTGTTGCCCCATCATTTGTATCTTGAGTTGGGTTTACCTGAGCTAAAACCCACCACAATGACCTTGCAACTGGCCGATCGTTCAATCAAGAGGCCATTGGGAATTGTGGAGGATGTTTTGGTGCAAGTAGCCAATTTAATTATTCCTGTGGATTTTGTGGTGCTAGAAACAGTGAATGGTGTGGGTAATGGCCAAGATTCTCCCATATTGCTTGGCGACCATTTATGGCTACTACTAACAACATCATTAATGTGGGTGATGGGACTTTGTCTATGTGTGTGGCTAATGAGAAAATTGAAATATCTGTGTTTGATGTCATGCAAAGTCCCATAGATGATGAGTCTTGTAATTGCATAGATGTTGTGGAGGATTGTGTGAGTGAAGTCTTATGGCATGAGAGAGATTGTGAGGAGTTAGAGTCCTTGTTGTCAACTGGCGGTGAGAAATTTAGGGATAATGGGGATGTTCAACTGATGGCTGTGGAAAAGGCCGACGAACACCATCCTAGTGATGGCCCGTTTCACCCCCTAGGCCACTTCAATGAGAAGTCGGTGCCTTTTGTTGTAACCCCTCCAGCTCTTGAGTTGAAAACTCTCCCTTCAAATTTAAAGTATGTCTTTCTTGGGGAGGGTGAGACTTTGCCAGTGATAATTGCCTCTGATTTGACCCTAGAGCAAGAAGCCAAGTTGATAAAAGTGCTCCGTGAGCACAAGCAGGCCATAGGGTGGACCTTAGCAGACATTAAGGGTATAAGCCCCTCCATGTGCATGCACAAAATTAATCTCATAGATGGTGCTAAGCCGTCTAGAGAGAGACAGAGGAGGTTAAATCCTCACATGGAGGAGGCGGTTAGGAAAGAGGTCCTAAAATTGTTGGATGCAGGCATTATCTATGACGTTGCTGATAGTGAATGGGTGAGCCCGGTTCAAGTCGTTCCAAAGAAATCGGGTTACACTGTCACCACTAATGAGAGGGGTGAGGAAGTCCCAACAAGGGAAGTGACTGGGCTTAGAATGTGCATAGATTTGCGCAAACTAAATGCTGCAACAAAGAAAGATCACTTCCCTTTGCCCTTCATTGACCAAATCTTAGAGAGGTTAGCTGGACATGAGTATTATTGTTTCTTGAATGGTTTCTCGGGATATAACCAAATTCCCATTGCACCTGAGGACCAAGCCAAGACCACTTTCATGTGTCCCTTTGGCACATTCGCTTTCAGGAGGATGCCCTTTGGGCTATGTAATGCACCTGCGACTTTTCAAAGGTGTATGACCTCCATATTCTCTGACTTGATTGAGAGATGTGTCGAAGTCTTTATGGATGACTTCTCGGTCTTTGGTAATAGTTTTGATGGGTGCCTCGAGAATCTGACATTAGTTTTAAAACGTTGTTGCGAGACAAATTTGACCCTTAGTTGGGAAAAATGTCATTTTCTCGTGAGGCGTGGCATTGTGTTAGGACATTTGGTGTCAAACAAGGGGATTGAGGTAGATAAGGCAAAAATCAACGTGATTTCAAAATTGCCTCCCCCTGTGTCGGTTAAGGGTGTGCGAAGTTTTCTAGGCCATGCAGGTTTTTATAAGCGTTTCATAAAAGACTTTTCAAAAATTTGTAAGCCTTTATGTAACCTGCTGGCTAAGGACACTGGGTTTATCTTTGACCAAGAGTGTCTAGAGGCCTTCAATCTGCTGAAGGAGAAGTTGACGTGTGCCCCCATTCTATCTAGCCCCAATTGCTCTCTACCTTTTGAGATCATGTGTGATGCGTCTGATTTTGCGATTGGGGCTGTCTTGGGGCAAAGAGTGGATAAATCACCTCATGTGATTCATTACGCAAGTAGAACTTTAAATGATGCACAACTGAATTATACTACCACTGAAAAAGAATTTTTAGCAGTTGTGTTTGCTCTTGAAAAGTTTTGTTCTTACTTGCTTGGGTCCAAGGTGATTATCTACTCTGATCATGCTGCACTTAAATATTTGCTAAATAAAAAGGATGCTAAACCTAGACTTCTTAGGTGGATGCTCCTACTGCAGGAGTTTGACATTGAAATAAGAGATAAAAAGGGGATTGAAAATGTGGTGGCGGATCACCTATCTAGGCTTGAGGACTTCACATTCACTAGTGTAATTGATGGTGCAATTTCGGTTAATGAAAATTTTCCGGATGAACAACTATTTGCTTTACATGTTCATGAGCCTTGGTATGCGGATTTTGTGAATTTCATTGTTTCTAATATTATGCCACCACACTTTACGTACGATCAAAAACAAAAGTTTAGATCGGATGTGAAGCACTACATTTGGGATGACCCTTATCTGTGGAAAGTTTGCCCGGATAGGATAATTAGGAGATGCATTCCGGAGCATGAGCAAGCTAACGTGTTGAGATTTTGCCACGAACTCCAATGTGGGGGTCACTTTAGTGGGCAAAAGACCACTAGGAAAGTATTGCAAGCGGGTCTATATTGGCCCACTTTATTTAAAGATGCTCATGACTTTTGTGTGAGGTGTGATAGATGCCAAAGGACCGGCAACATAGGAAATAGAGATGAAATGCCCCTACAACATAATTTAATTGTTGACATTTTTGATGTGTGGGGTATTGATTTTATGGGTCCTCTTCCCCCTTCCCAAGGCTACTTGTACATTCTTGTTGCTGTAGATTATATGTCTAAATGGGTGGAAGCAATTCCTACCCGGACTAATGATGCTATTATTGTTTGCAAGTTTATGCGTGAAAATATCTTTGGCAGTTATGGAGTGCCGCGTGTCATTGTCAGTGACCAAGGGACGCACTTCACAAATAGAATGTTCAATCAAGTGCTAAAAAGATATGGGGTAGGTCACAAGTTGGCTACGGCTTATCACCCTCAAACTTCGGGCCAAGTGGAGGTGAGTAATCGCCAAATCAAGGCGGTGCTTGAGAAAACAGTGCGTCCAAATCGTAAAGATTGGGCCGACAAATTGTGTGATGCACTGTGGGCTTATCGGACTGCATACAGAACCCCCATTGGCATGAGCCCGTACCGGATTGTGTATGGAAATGAGTGTCATCTTCCGGTGGAATTAGAGCACAAAGCATATTGGGCAACCAAGCAACTAAACATGGATTTGACTCTAGCAAGGGAGAAAAGGTTGCTTGATGTGGATGAGCTCGCAGAAATGAGGCAGGATAGTTATGAGAGTGCCAAGTTGTACAAAGAGAGGACAAAGAGATATCATGATAAAAATCTTAAACCCAAGTTTCTCAAACCGGGTATAAAAGTTCTTCTCTTTAGCTCTCGCCTCAAACTTTTCCCCGGAAAATTGTGTTCAAGGTGGACGGGCCCTTATGAATTGGTTCGAGTTTTTCCCCATGGAGCTGTGGAGCTTAAAAATTTAAAAGATGGGATGATATTCAAAGTGAATGGACACCGGGTGAAGCCGTATTATGAGGGGCTATCAATTGTGGAAGACATCAATGAAATTGATGTAATTGATTTGACGGACCCGGAGGGAGCCACGTAATCTTCATGTGGCATTATGTCGAGCCAATGACTTAAAACAAAGGCGCTTGTTGGGAGTCAACCCAACCAGGTGTCATTTTATTGCTTTATGTTTTTCCTTTCAGTTTATCATCATTTTTGAATTGGGAGTGTGTTGTTTCTTCAATACCATGAGGACATAGCACATTTTTCGTTTGGGGGTGGTGGTATTCATAAAAAATAAAAAAATAAAAAGTTAGTACTATTATTGCTTTCGTGTCTTTTATTTCTGGGTCGGTTCGAACTACGGTGACCTGAGCCCCTTATTGTCCTAGGGGGAACGTAGGCAACGAAAGTGCGGTCAAAAGTTAGTCTGTGTCATCCTTCATGGATCTCTCCGAGTTTGTGGGTTTATAGGAGAGTGTAATTAGTGTCACCCTCCAAAAAGATTTTTTTTTTTTTTTTGAGTTATTTTAAGTTTTCATAAAGGATATTATGTTTTTTTTTTTTTTTTTTTTTTTTTGTGGTGATGTGCAGTACTAGGTACCCAACCAACGCATTTTGGAGGTAAGTGTGGAGCATAAACGGTGGTGAAAAAAAAAAGTGGAATTGGTCTGCAGACTCGGGCGGCCGCTTGCCCACTACCCGGGCGATCGCCCTCCCCATGTCCCTGGCGTGTTTTAGAGAGTTTTTTTTTCTCACTTTTCTTCCCCCTTCCTCAAAAACCCATCAGCCCCTCCTTCTCTCTCTCTCTCTCTAATTCGGCCCCAAGCTTTCTCTCTCTAGAAATCCCACCATTGAACCACAAATTAACCACCCACAACTATCAAAATCACCTCCCACCACAACCCCATTCAAGAATTACTAAGGGTTTAGCCTCAATTCATCCTAAAATCAAGAGTTTTGCAAGAAATTTTCAAGGTTGAAGGAAGGAGAATTTCGAGGAATTGGGAGTTTGTAATTAAGAATTGGGAGGAGTTGCAGAAGAAGAAAGTGTTTGCAAGGTTGAGGGTCATCTTCTCCGATCATCTCTTTCATATCCGGCGACATTCCGGCGACCTTTCCGGCGAGTCTCCGGCAAACAATTAAGGGTTAATTGCTTTAAATTTACTGTGAGAATTGTTGTTGGGTGATTTGAAACAATGGGTAAGAACAAAGCAGTGAGTCATGCATCCGCCTCTGAGCCAAATTTTGATAAATCCCGGTTTGTGGGTGAAAAAGCCCAAATTTTTTTTGAAAAATACTCCCATCGAAAATGCAATGTGGAGAAAGAGTTCAAAAAGAAAGATCTAGAGTTGGATGAAATTTTTGAGTATTATAAGTGGGATAAACTTGCGGAGTGTCCCGGTGAGAATGGTGTAAGCGAGTATGTGAAAGAATTTTATGCCAATGTATATGAAAATGGGGACACTGGCTTGTCATGGGTACGAAAGAGCATTATTCCGTATGATGATAAAACTGTGAATACGTATTTTGGGATGCCCACCTATGTAGCTCGGAGTCAATGTGGGTTCAGTCGGTTGGTGAGAACCATGCAAGGAGATTACATTAATAATCTTCATCTTTTGGCTCCAACCTTTGGGGTGATAGATTCTTCTCAAACAAAGAACGGGAAAATAATGATGGCGAGGGACTTGGAGCCCAAGATGAGGTTTTTACACCAGTTTATTTGTGAGAGGATCCTCCCTAGTTCGCACTTTAATGAAGTTAATTGGAAGAGAGCGGAGTTGATGCACTGTGTATTGACTCGTCAGCAGATCAACACAGGGATGATTATTTCTGATGAGATTTGGCACACCGCAAACAATATGAGCAACTCCAATTTTAATTTTTCTTTGTTGATTACGGGTCTTATTGGTAAGAAAAAGGCCAAGTTGTTGCAAGTCCCAAGGGATTTGTTTCCAGGGACTGCCGTAGATAAGAAATTCCTCACAAGGAATGCGGCACAGAGAGGAGGAAGTTCATCTAGAGGACCTCAGCTAATGGGTGAGGAAGAAGAGCGAGTAGAGGAGGAAGAAGAGAATGTAGAGCCTATGACCGGGTGGAGAGATGAGTTGAGGGGGATGAGAGTGGATCACGAGCACTTGTCCGAGCGGTTTCAAACCGATTCCTATCACAATGTCATGTGGCAAGATCGAGAGGAGCAAAGATTGGATGATCTAGGGGACTCAGTGTACCGGGTGGAGGATAAGCTGGATAGAGAGATTGAGGCACAAAGTTATTTTCGGGAGAGGATGATGAGGAGGTTCTGCCCGGATGAGGAGTATTCACCCCAGTACTACCCTCAGCAGCCGCAGATGCCATACATGAGGCCATCGACCATGGTTTGGGATGGTCCGACTTGGGCTGACCCTCAGCAGCAGCAGCATGGAGCGGGTTCGAGTGCCAGTGGTTCTTGGGACCACTTCTTTCGTCCACCTCAGTAGTTGGTTGGAGGTACCCCTACCCTAGCTATTTTTATTGTTTCTGCATTAGGGGCAATGCTTGATTTAAGTGTGGGGGTATGGGGTATTTGTTATGGGTTATGTTGTTAGTTTTTATAAAAAAAAAAAAAAAAAAAAAAGAGAGAGAGAGGCTATGTGAAAACCCGAAAGGGCGCCTAGGCAAAAGGTGAGAAATTGAGCGATTTATATGTTTTCACCGGCGTGGCGTCCTAAGGGAGGTTTGGAGGTTTGGGTTGGTTACATTTGGAGTAAGAGGTTTGTTTAGAGGCGTTAGGTTAGAAATCCTCATTCATTTTGTGGAGTCATAAGGGGCGTTGGAGCTTATTATGAGGTAAATCATTGCTAAGGATTATCATAGCTTTGATTTCTTTTTTAGGGAGGATGTAGTGAAAGATAAGCGTGGGGGAAAAGTAGGTCATTTTAGTTCCCCTAGCTTTTATGTGTGGGCCCTAGTTGGATATGTTATTTTATTTTCTCTCATTATTGGTGTTGATATCAATTAGGGCCATGGTCATGTATTTGTGTTGGGAGATATAAGGAAGCGGAGTTCTTTACACTCCGAGTGATTTTATTATCGTGTTCTTGACTTGGTTGATTGGGAGATGTAGAGGAGTTAGGTGTCATTTTCCTCCATGCTATGCTTACTAGACCGGTGCTTAGATGTGGGGTTAGGAATATTATTCAGGGACGAGTAATGTTCTAAGCGTGGGGGAATTTGATGGATGGGTTTTCACATATATTATCTCTACGTTTCTGGACAATTTTAGTGACTTTTGATGTAATTTAGAATAGTTTGTATGTAATTTTTGGTCTAATTGTGTTTGAGGAACTTTGTTGGAATTTGTATGTGTTGAGACACTTTTTAGTGCTACTTTGGTATACTGCAAAGTCCTGGATGCTCTAAGTGTTAAAGACTGATGATTGGTCAAGCTCAAGGTCAAAGTCAAAGTCAATGGGAGTCAAGAGACGAAGGAAAGGAAGAAAATCGAAGAAAACAGTCTGCCCTATCGGGCGCTCTCCCGCCTTATCAAGAGCGCTCGCTCTCGGGTGAAAAGGAGAGGAGAAAAACTTGCTGCCTACCCGGGCGCTCGCCCTCAGATACCGGGCGCTCGCCCGCCTCCCCGTACCAGCTTTTCCAAATTCCTTTTAAAGTCGGGATTTGGGCTTATTTTCGGGATTTTGGACCCTAGTTTCCCTCTAGTATAAATATTAGACTTCAGCTACTTTATTTTTTTGATGCTTTCTTTTAGGTTTTAATTCAAGTTTTCAAGTGTAATCAAGATTTTGGGATCTTTCATCTTCAAGCGTATTAATCCAGGTTTATGAATTTTATTTATGATCTTGTGATTTATGCTATGGGTATAAGTAGCTAATTTCCTTGGTTTGCGGATTGGATGTGATCAATTACATGATCTTTGTGCTATGAGATGATAATCAATGTTTTAGTTTAACACAATAATTTTAATTCCGTTTTTGAGTTTCAATTATATAGATAGATATTTTTGGGTCTTTAACTATTAGGGTTTAATCTCTTGCACTTGAGTGGAGAGTTAGACATAGCCATTGTTGTGTTGAATAGTTTGGATCTTGGACCTTGCGGAAAAAGAGACAAACTAGGTTTTCATATTCTTAAGATCTTAATAAATTCTTTGTGTTTTAATTGGACCTTGCGGAAGAATTAATTTACATAGAATAATAGAATTGCAATCCGGCCACCTAACCGTGCCAATTCTTAAATCAGTGAATGAACCCTAAAATAAGGATTAGTATTTCATCATCAAAATAGTATAAAGAGAGTGTAATTGTGATCGCCAATCCGTGAACTGCTTGTTTTTCTTGAGTGCAATTTTTGCTTGAATTTGCGATTTTAAGTCCTTAGTTTATTTTCAGTATTTAGTAGTTAAATTAGTTAATCAAATCAAATCTAAAAACCCCTTTTGGTTACTCTATACATTAATTAAATCGACTTGTTTATCCACGAGTCTCTGTGGTTCGACCCTTACTTTTGTATACTGCTGCTTCGGCACTTGTACACTTGCAAGGTTTTTATTACACGAGGATTTTATCCATCAGCGTGCAAATAATAATATACATTGTTTGGCTCAAAACATTTACAACAATACCTAAAGCCAACTCAACGTTCTACAAAACGATCTTTTTTCCTTGGGATGCCCTATGATAACTACAGCAAATATTCAGCCATTCAAAATGCTACATAAAATTTGTGTGAACACAAGCAGTATTGTCTTGGAAGAAATCCAATGCATTCAATCAACCAAAACCCTAAAATAGTTCAAACAAAATTACAAACAAAATTTGGGCAAAATCAATCAAAATCGGAATTCACCCATCAAAGAAATCCACTACAAGTTCCTTGCCCTCCTTCCCCATGTACCTGCAACCTCCCCCACCTCATTTTTTTCCCCAAACAGATTTACCCAAAATCCTCAATTTAAAAAATTACCAAGAAAGGATTTTTACAGGGAGAAGTGAATTGGGTAGGATTTTAATTTAAGATTATTCTGTTCAGCAGTAACGATGGTGGCTTCGTGGTTACGCCGCTGGTCCACTGCGGTATGATCGTCTCTGGGTGAGACGCAAGATTGGTGAATCTCGCCGTCGCTCTCTCAACTCGCCGTCGCTCTCTCAACTCGCCGCAAAGCCTGAATGTGAAAGAAAACTATCCAGCGGCAAACTAAAGGGAAAAGGAAAGGTCTATTTTGAAAGTCATAATTTTACAAAATTTAACATAACTCATATTAATACTTTGCACCTCTATCTTTCAAAAATAACATTTTGCACCCTTATAGTTAAATTTTATATATATATATATAAATACTCGGTAAAATTTTTGGAAAAAGTCAGGGTGTGCGGCTGCACTTCCTGGCACTATGCTGGATCCGCCCCTGACAACCACCACCCCACCCCACCCACCCCTACCACCACCCCAACCGCCTCTACCACCTCCATAACCTCCACCATCCCAACCGCCTCTACCACCTCCATAACCTCCATAACCACCACCCCAACCGCCTCTACCACCTCCGTAACCACCACCACCCCCACCATTAAGCTGTTGTTTCTCCTCAGCTACCTGTTGGCCTTCTTCCACATCTGCATTAGGTATACATGCACATGTATCACTATGCATTTGAAATATTTACAAAAATACTTAATCCATCACAAAAAAAATATATATATATATATATAGAATGAATTATACATACTCTTTTGATCATCATTTTTAGAAGTTTCATCGACCACGGCAGACGAGACTAGAGCAACGGCAAACAGAACACAAACAAGAGAGGGAAGATCTTGGAACTCATTTTCCTAAAGGAGATCATATTTTTCTTATAGGATATATAACTAAAAGATGTTCCATAAACTTATTTGCATGACCTTATTTATAGGGTCCAAACATGGTAACATGACCATTTAGAGACTACCGGCCTAAGATAGCATTGGATCAAGCTAGGATCAAAAATTTAGTCAAAACTAGAACAAAGGTGGTTGGGGGGGTTTATTAAAGACGATGATATATGTTTCATTGACTTACGGATTTGGGATTAAAGTCAATGGTTGGGTTGACTAAATATTGTGATGGTTTTGAAACGATAGTGGAGAGTGGCAAGATAAATTTGGAGGGATGCTTGAAATCACATCCATCTGGAAAATGAAACGGTCATGTTTTTGGTTGTGAACGGCGCCCTGCCTGAAACGGCGACCGATGAGGACGCTAAGGTGGGTATACTCTTTCCATGCATTTAAAGAACTTGGAAATTAGCTACTTCCTCTCCGTCCCCATAACTATGCAGATAAATTTTATTTTGGCCGTCTCATTGATAAGTTACATTTTTCTAAAACGGTAAAGAATCTTTACTATTCATCTCACTCACTCATTCTCTCTCTTACTTTATTTTTTTACTCACAACACCAGTCTGTTGGTATGAGGGAAGACTATTGCAAGTATTATGTTAAAACAAGGTAAATACTAAAATATTATTGATGTCTTCACTAGAAAATGTTACCACATCATGCATATAAATAGTACTAAATATGTAACTCATGAAACCACTAACTAGGACATTAATCCTATGAACTAAATTAGCAATAATTGTCCACTAACACCACTAACTTATTAGCACTAACTTATTAGCCTTAAAACTCCTGGTAACTCCTAAATAGGACTTAATTAGCTGTTACAAACTGAATCATTATTCAACACTCCCCCTTGATTCAAACTTTGTAACTCCCATCTTCAAACGAAAATAATCATGCTTGGCTTGTGGTAGTGACTTCGTAAGAATATCCACAACTTGCTCTTTTGTTCCACAAAACTTCATTGTGATTGCACCTTCAGCTACCAAAGTACGTATGAAATGATGGCGAATATATATATGCTTGGTTCTACTGTTGTATGCTGGGTTCTTTGTCATTGCAATTGTGGCCTTGTTGTCACAAAAGAGTTCTGTAGCATCTCTTTGCTCTATCTGAAAATCAGCTAGTAACCTTCTCAACCAAACAGCTTGACATGCTGAAGCTGTTGCAGCAACATACTCCGCTTCGGATGACGATAAAGCAACTATCTCCTGCTTCTTTGAGATCCACGAAATTGCACCCGAACCGTATGAAAAGAGATACCCGGAAGTACTTTTTCTGTCATCCAAACAACCTGCCCAATCACTATCTGTAAAACCAACCAGCTTGGAACTTGCATTTTTTTGAGTACCAAATCCCAAAATCTGCTGCTATTTTGAGGGCTGCTACTGCTGCTTCTATTTCCATTAGAAGACTGACTTGTTGGGCTTGCTGGTAGTTCTGTCTCTGCAGCTACTTTTTCTGTTTCTGCAGATTCTTTTTCTTCATCAATCACTAGAGATGTTTTAGGTGCTGCGTTGTTCTCATCCCAAATCCAACTCTCCTCTTCATTGAACTTCACATCCTTGCTTATTATCACTTTACCACTCACGGGGTTATATAGTCTATATGCTTTGGACTGAGTACTATAATCGACAAAAATACATTTTTATGATTTTTTGTCAAGTTTATGATGAAAGTGAGAAGTAACCAAAGCATAAGCTACACACCCAAAAATTCTTGAGTGGCTTACCCGTGGAATTCTGCCCGTCCAAGCTGAATATGGTGTTTGATTCAAGACCGCCTTTGTTGGAGAGATGTTAAGAAGATACACTGCAGTTGCCACCGCTTCTCCCCAAAATTGATCCGGAAGCCTCGCTCTCTCTCTCTTTCTCTCTCTCTCTCTCTCTCTCTCTTCCTTTTATCACGATGACATATGAGGATTCATGTTAGCCGACCCCAAATTATTTTGGGACTAAGGCTTTGTTGTTGTTGTTGTTGTTGTTGCAACGCCATTCTGCTCTGGAGTGTATGGCGTTGTAAGCTCCCTGCGAATGCCATTCTCATCACAAAATTTAGTAAATTCATTAGATAAGAATTCACCACCTCGGTCCGTACGAAGAGATTTTATACTTCTTCCACTTTGTTTCTCCACAAATGCCTTGAATTTCTTCAAATTATCAAATGTTTCAGACTTGAATTTCAAGAAATACACCCAACTCATATGACTATAATCATCAGTAAAAAGCAAGAAATAACGACTCCCACCAAAAGACTCGGTTCTCATCGGGCCACATAGATCAGCGTGCACAAGTTCCAGACAAGTTTGAGCCCTCCAAGATTTTCCAACAGGAAATGAACTCCTAAATTGTTTCCCATAAACACACCCTTCACAAAAATCAAGTTCATCAATTTTTGGCAAGCCAATAACCATTTCTTTTTTACCCAAAACTCTCAAACCATTAACATTCAAATGCCCATAACGTAAATGCCATAATTTAGCAGCATTATCCCCCTTAACTACTAAGGTATGACTCACAACTTTTGAAACATCAAGTAGAAACATCTTATTTTGTGTCATATAAACAAGTGCTATAGTATGACCAGATTTTTTATCCTTAATAGCACAAGTTTAACCATCAAACACAACAGAATACCCATTATCCAACAATTGTCCAACTCTCAACAAGTTATGAGCTAAACTAGGCACAAAAAGCACATCATAAAGAAATTTAACACCACCATTTGCAGTTTTGATAGCAATTGTACCTTTCCCTTCCACTTGAACTTGCTTATCGTTGCCAAGTCGAACTTCACTTTTCTGCGTTTCATCAAGATCTTTAAACAAAGAACGTGAACCGGACATATGATTCGAGCACCCACTATCGATAAACCAAACATCATTCATAGAACTTGAAATAGGAGAATGGGTCATAAACAACTTACTGTCCTCTTCCACCTCTTCTGTGAAATTGACAACATTTTTCTCTTCCTTCTGCTTGCTCCAACAGTCTACTTCTTTATGTCCGAATTTGCTGCAATATCGGCATTGTATTGATGCTTTGTGTTGATGCATGTCACCAAATGGGCCTCTTCCGTTTCTGCCACCACCACGACCTCGACCATAAGATTCACCTATGCCTCTACCATAACCTCTACCTTGACCTCTGCCTTGGCCTTGACCTTGACCTCTACCTCTGCCTCGGCCTCCAGAATTTTCAAAAATTTGATTGTACGAAAACTCCCCCTTAGCTTGAAAAGCCTTCTCCTCTACCTTTTCATGAGATTTTCCAATTCTAGCTTCATGAGATAACAACGAACTCATCAACTCATCAAAGGTATAAGTTGATAAGTCCTTTGACTCCTCAGTTGCAGCAACAACATGATCAAATTTTGAAGTTAGACTCCTTAGGACCTTGCTCACAACAGTTTCATTATCGACCATCTCACCATACGATTTCATTTGATTCACAATTACAGACACCTTAGACAAAAAAATCTTGCACGGACTCCTTGTCTTTCATAGCCATTGCTTCAAAATCATGACGGAGGGATTGTAACTTTACGGTGATTACCTTCTTATCACCCAAATACTCCTGCTTAAGAATATCCCACGCCTCCTTTGCCGTTGTAGCGTTCGAAATACTGGGGAAAATTTCTTCATCCAATGCCGACTGGATAAAGAACAAAGCTTTTGCATCCTTCTTACGATTTTCTCGCAGCCGCTGGTCAGGTTCCGCCGGCGCCGGTGTTGGCTCTACATACCCGGTCTCCACCAAGTCCCATAGCTCTTGAGACCGAAACATGGTTTTCATTTTGAGGCTCCAAAGGTGGTATTTCTCCCCTTTAAAAAAAGGAATCAGTTGCTGGGATGAAGGGTTGGCTCCATTGTTTGCCATTTTACTCTCTCAATTTGTGTTTACCTCACTTGTTTTTGGATCACTCAAGCTCTGGATACCAAATTACTTGTTGGTATGAGGGAAGACTTCTGAAAGTATTATGTTAAAACAAGGTAAATACTAAAATATTATTGATGTCTTCACTAGAAAATGTTACCACATCATGCATATAAATAGTACTCCCTCCGTCCCAGCACAAGGTTCTTACTTTCCTTTTTGGTTTGTCCCACCACAAGGTTCTTAGTTGCTTTATTACCTAAAATGGACAATGGAACCCACTTGTCATTCTCACAACAAAAACTCCCTACCCACTTTATCTCTCCTACTTTCTCTTACTTACTTTTTCATACTCACAACATTTACTTTTACTTTTTCATATCACAACATTTACTTTTTCATACTCATAACATTTACTTTTTCTTAATCTTCGTAAAAAGTCAAAATAGGAACATTGTGCTGGGACGGAGGTAGTACTAAATATGTAACTCATGAAACCACTAACTAGGACATTAATCCTATGAACTAAATGCAATAATTGTCCACTAACACCACTAACTTATTAGCACTAACTTATTAGCCTTAAAACTCATGGTAACTCCTAAATGTGACTTAGTTAGCTGTTACAAACTGAATCATTATTCAACACAATCAACCTAATATTCACTACCTCACTTTCACTCTCCTACTTCATTTTTCACACTCACAACAACTATCCACTACTATTCATCACTTAATTCCCGTCCACAACACATTTTGTCCACATAGTTATGGGACAGAAGGAGTATATATTTCTACATTCTCTTAATAAAAATACTCCTTTCACCCCCCTCCCCATTTTTATTTTTATTTTGTTTGATTTTTTATAGTAAATATTAATAAACTTGCACCAAATATTTATTTGGTATCAATCTAATAATCACAATAAAATTTTAATTTTTTTTTGATAAATCACTAATATTAGTATCAATCTAATTAATGACCATAATGAAATTCTAAAAAATGTTTTGATAAATCACTAAATTGATTTATTAAAATAATTTTCAAAATTTCACTAGAATGATTAGATCTACATCAATATTTGGTCAAAGTCTATTTATATAAAAATTCAAATGGAACAATTTTTTTTGAGCCAGATGGAGTACAATATTAGCATGCCTAGACTGAAAATGTCCACCCTTTCCACAACACCTTGGAAAAATAGTCTTGATTACAATTTTTATGTTCAACAACACAAATCATTTTTGGTTAAAAGTTAGTGTCAAGCTAATCATCTTATTAAAATTTTAAAAATCATTATTGATAAATCATTTAATGATTTATTTTTATAAAATAGTAAAAATTATTATTGATAAATTAGGATTAAAAATGATTTATAAATAACGGTTTCTTGAATTTCATTAGGATAAATTAGATTGACATTAATATATATTCAAAACTCAATTGTGTTGACAATAAAAGTTAAATGAAATTAATTTTTCAGTGAGGAGTGAGGACTGAGCGAGTATCAAGATTTGTGGCCTGACTATCCCGATTGTATAAAAGTCGGATTAAATAATAATTTGGTCCCTAAACTTGACAGTTTTTATTAGTTTGGTCATTCATGAATAAATTTTATTAGTTTGGTCTCTTATGATTTTTTTTTTTTTTTTTGCCAGTTTGCCCCTTCCTTTTGTGAATTTTTTTAAAATGCCGAATATACTCCTGAAAGTTTGGTCCCTAAACTTGGCGCTTATATTAATTTGGTCCTCCATGATGGATTTATATCTTATTGCCTATTTTATTTATTTTTACAAATTTTATACAATTAAATTATATTAAAAATTGTCTATAATGCGCTAAAAATAATTAATTAATTTCAATAGAGTCTCAAATATTTTTTTCCTCTAATTTTTTCGAGTTATTCAGCCTTATTATTAACTCTTTGATTGGTTTGTATGTTGAAAAAGTTTATATGATCATTTAAAAAAAATATAATAATATACCTTTAAAAAATATACTAAGAGAAATAAAACAGATCAATAAAAAATAATTCTTTTAATAAATTCAACAATTTCATTCAACCTATTTACATTCAAACCAAAACTTTTTTTAAATAATTTGGATTTAAAAAAGTAAATTCATTATTAATTTCATGGATAAAAGGCAACATTTTTAAATTTTTAAATACTTAATTACTGATTCCTTAAAAATAAGATTGAAAATTAGCAAAAGCATATAATTGGGAAAAAAAATTATTTTGTCTGGAAACTTGGTATTATTATTAGTTTGGTCACTCACTATGAATATTATTATTATTATTATTATTATTATTATTCCCATTTATATGCTTTTGCTAATTTTCAATCTTATTTTTAAGGAATCGGTAATTAACTATTTAAAAATTTTAAAAAATGCCTTTAATCCATGAAATTAATAATGAATTTCTTTTTTTAAATCCAAATTATTAAAAAAAATGGTTTGAATGTGAATCGGTTGAATGAAATTTTTGAATTTATTAAAAGAATTATTTTTTACTGAAATGTTTTATTTCTCTCACTATAATTTTTTAACGGTATATTATTATATATTTTTAAAAAATGAACATATAATCTTTGTCAATATACAAACCCATCAAAGA
The DNA here is from genome assembly GCA_026119855.1 of Campanula takesimana. Lineage (NCBI taxonomy): Eukaryota > Viridiplantae > Streptophyta > Magnoliopsida > Asterales > Campanulaceae > Campanula > Campanula takesimana. The sequence goes on along the minus strand of JAOWBW010000797.1, from coordinate 255,116 downwards.
GTTAATTTTAAGGTTGAATAACTCGTAAAAATTAGAGGAAAAAAATAATTGAGACTCTTTTGAAATTAACTATTTATTTTTAGCGCATTATATACAATTTTAAATATAATTTAATAGTAGAAAATTAGTAAAAATAAATAAAAGAGGCAAACTAAGGTATAAATCCATCATGGAGGATCTAATTAATATAAGCGCCAAGTTTAGGGACCAAACTATCATTAGTTTCAGGGGCATATTTGGCATTTTGAAAAATCTAACACAAGGAATGGGCAAACTGGCAAAAAAAGCCATCATAAGGGACCAAACTAATAAAATTTATTCATGAAGGACCAAACTAATAAAAACTTACAAGTTTAGAGACCAGATTATTACTTAATCCTATAAAAGTCTGAATTCAATCCTATAGAATTAACTCATCTTACTATAATATGTAACTCATGTTATTATAATATTATCGCACGACAGTAAAATTTATCTCATGTTATTATGAAATATAATTTATTATTATAAAAATCATACATTTGTGCAGTCTAAGTGCACATAAACACAAAATCCTTTATACAATTTGTCGTTTTTTATCCACACTTTGACCAAAACATGAGTTTTAAGGGGAAAATATATATTTAATGTTAATAGTTGAGTGCGTGTTGTGAGTGTGAAAAGTATGATATTAATAGTGAATTGTGTAGGAATTGTAGGCAAGATAATTGTTATGAGTACGTGAGTCTCATCAATGGCGAAGCCAGGAATTTTTTGGAAGGGGGTCAAAGCTGTTTGTGGGATAAGCATTATATTTGAGGTTTACAAATTTAATATACAAGGGGGTCAAAATAATAATTTAGTGCATTTTTTTCTCAAAATTAAGGGGTCAAAATGAGTAAATTCATTATTTTTAGTAGTAAAATGTCATTTTCTAAAATTTTAAAAGTACTAAAATTGACACATTTCAAAATTCAAGGGGGTCGAATGACCCCCTTAGCTATGCTCTAGCTTCGCCACTGAGTCTCATTGAACAAAGAATAATATCATTTTTTTTCCAGTGTGAACAATTTAATGAGACACTGATAATGATTTTAAAAAAATGATCAGATAAAAAGTACTCCGTCTCTTTCAGAATAAATTTAGATTGATTTAGTTATTTAATAAAATTGTAAATTTATTATTGTTATAAACTATATACTCCCTCCGTCTCAGCAGAAGTGATATTTATTTCCTTTTTGGTCCGTCCCACAATAAGTGAGACTACCCAAAATAAAAATGTTTTACTATATTTAAATTCACTCTATTCCACTATTTAATCCCACTCATTCTCTATTTTTTTTTCATTTCCCACCACTCAATTTATTCAACTGAAACTACTATTTATCCTACTCATTCTCTCTCTTCATTTTCTGCACACATATACTCTATTTTCTTAATTATTGTAACAATCTTCTACTACTTGTGTTGGTACGGAGAGAGAGTATATTATTAATAACATTTTTATATTTTTCATTACTCCCTCTGTTCAATACTTATCTCTACTTATTTTCATTTTGGGTCTCCCATATTTATTGCTATTTATCAAAAATGTTCACTTTTCTTTCTCATATCCACTCACAACAACTATCCAATAAATTAATTTCTCTCTCCTACTCACTCACATTAGTTAATTTTCTAACATATTTTTTTAATCTTCGTACACTCCCATTTAGTAGCAAAGTATGAGACGGAGGAGTATACCATACCATAGTTTTTGGTGCTGACGAGTCCATGTTAGTCAGCAGTTTCGTTGAAAGTAGGCTTAAAAGAAAGAAATTTTTTAGAAGCCCAGCCAATTATGCATCTTCGTTGTCCAACGGCTCGATACGGCCCATTGGGCCAGACAGCCTATGCCACTTTGTGCATCTCCACTTCCTTAATAGTAGTCTTGTTTAAGTTGACATGTCCAAAAGAGTTAGCAATAGTCTCCCTTAAGGAGGATGACAATTAGCCCGAACCCGAAGGTGATTCGCCCCGAAAAAGTAGGTCCGGGTTGTAATTTTCATGACCCGATCGGGTTAGGGTCGGGTTCAGGTTTTGATGTTGACCCGTTGTGATCCGACCCGACCCGCACCCCTATGTTCAAAGTTAACATATTATGTTAGTTAACCATATTATAAGTGTTGTGCAATTTATTTTTATATTCCATCTGTCCCAGAGTAAGAGTCCTACTTTCTATTTTGGTACGTCCCAGAGTGAGAGTCTCATTCCTATAAAATGGCAAGGAATCTTTACTATTCATCCCACTCATTCTCTCTCATACATTACTTTTATACTCACAACACCAATCAACTTACTATTCCCTCCCACTCATTCTCTCTCTTACTTTACTTTTACACTCACAACACTTAAATTACTTCCATTATTTATTAATCTCCGTGCATTTGAGAGTTAGGACTCTTACTCTGGGACAGATGTAGTAGTTGTTTGTGGGTGAGGTTTGTTGATTTATATAAATGGTTCAAATTTAGGCTTAAACATAGATGGACCCAAGCAAATATGAGCTGAAAAATTAGATATTTGATACACTTCAGGTCGGGGTGGGGCGGGTTCGGGTTCCACTCTTCGGGTCGGGTTCGGGTCACCCTCTTCAAGGTTAGGGTCGGGTTCGGTTTTGACTAAACCCGACCCGTTGGCCGTTGCCATCCCCTCCCTCCATATCCACCACCCTCCTCGTCCTCCACATTTCTATCCACCCAGCCACCTCCATATCCAATCATCCTCAAATTCCTCCTCCTTGCCCACCTCAGTATCCATCCCCATTGCCGGTGACGAAGCCACTATATATAGTGGGAAGGGGGTCACTCGATTCTTTTCAATTTTGAACGTGTCAATTTTACCACTTTTAATTTTTTTTTTAAAAAAATACCTTTTTGCTACATAGGAAAAGACATTTGAATACCTCAATTTTAATAATTATCCCGAAAATAGTTTTCGATGCCAATTTTTTTCTCTGCACTCATAAAAACTTCATGTTGTAACATAGCCCAAGTATTTGACTTGACATGTACAAATTATAGCTTTCGATGCCAATTGTTTTCTTTGCGCTCAGTTGTTCACATGCATTTCTCAGTTGTTTAGTATAATAAAAAATGAAATATACATTTTAAGTTGTTTAGTATAATAACTGAGAAATTAATCATTCAATTTTTCACAATTGAGTGATACATGCGACATCATGTGTGAAACAACTAATAACTCAACTTTACAGTTGTTTAAGTTGTAAAAGTTTAAGGTTTGATAGTTGTTTAACTTGTAAAAGTTTAAGGTTTGAAAGTGAACATGCACTCATATAACCTCAAGCAAATGGTAAACCAATTTATTTTTATTAATAATTTAGCGATTGTCTATAATCAATGGTGAAGAATACTCCTAACCACACACGGTAAAAAAAGTGATATTTTTGTGTTAAATATATAATAATTTACAAAAGAAAAAATAGTATAACTTGGCATTATGGTAATGATGTTTTCCCAAGAGATAGTTCAAGCTCAAGCAACAACATTATATTTTTATTTAACAAAAAGCGGCGTTGTTTGGTGGTTGGCACGCGGCCGGAGGTCAGTCGGCAGCAATGTGGGGGGAGGTCCGGCGGATGTTGGCGGCTGACTAGCGGCGGTGGTCGGCGGCCTACATGTGGCAGGGGTGTTTGAACAATTTGTGATCCCCGAATGCCATACTCATATTCAGAATAAGATTGAGGAAAGAGATGGAGGTGGAAGCGAGAGTTACCTGTTGAATCCATAGTTAATGTTGTAGGGAGAAATGAAGAACAAGTTTAGGATTTGTGTTCTTCTAAATGATGAGTGTCTCTTAATCTCTCATTAGTCTTCTATCAATATGAAGTAAATTTAGATGAGAGAAAGTAAGAATCAAGTATGTTTAAGGCTTGATGGAAGAGCCTTTAAATATTAAACATGGTGACACTTCATTTAGGGACCACACCCTTTCAAACTTAATGATGTTATATTACCCTTTTGCCCATCACAATTAGATAATCATACATCCAAGAATTCTACACATTTTATTATCAACTACACTTTATAATGATATTATAGGTATGATTTCATTATGGAATTACTAGATGACTTGTGTTCCAAGCCATGTTCTAACAATCTCCCACTTGGGTTGCAAAACAAAGTCTTTCCTTTAATCATAAATATAACACAAATGACAACCCTTATGTGCACACTTTATTGTCATCTATAACAATCTCGTCCATTAGTCATCCAAGTATAAGGACTAAAGGGGCAGTGGTTGTAATTGATTCGAAACTAAACCCACAGTAATCACGTATACAAATCCAACTAAATGACATAGATCAAAAGTGTAGATGTGTAGCATGGAATCATAATGAATATATCCATATTCTTCCAACTAGTCCAATTTAACCAAATGAGATCAAAACTTTAAATAAGAGAACAATCAATGAAAGGACAACACAAACTCCCACTATACTAAATGTTATAAGATTGTTACACCCATGTGAAACACTGAAGATAATAACGCTTTCATAAATGGATCCTCTAAAATGGAGCTTGTTTGTATTTCTTTGTTCATTTTCCTTTACAACAAGACACTTAATGTCTATATCATTCAGACTTTGATGAACTCTTGTTGTTGTAAAACTGCCGCCTGATTGTCACAATAAAATTAAGCGGTCTTTCGACACTTGTTGACAATTGGCAGTCCCTTAATAAACTTATGCAGCCATATAATTTAACTAATGTCGGAATAACTAATGATCTCAAGATGATCCGACTTCAAATATAGGCAAGTAGTTCTTTAGTGTTTTGTAAATACTTTTATCATTCTTTTGGCTGCTACTTAATGTTCTCTCCCGGATTGCTTTGGTATTGACCAAGCATCCCAACAATAAATATAAGACTTATGCATACATCAAGCTTCTTTACTGCTGATGTATAAGGGACATTTCAATATACTTGGATTCAAATTACTTTCAGGACACTTTTTGAGACTAAACTTGTCTCCTTTAAAATTAGGGGTGTCAAGTGGTTTACAGTTTTGCATGCTTAACCTTTATAATACCTTTCTATATAGGCATTTTGTGATAATCCTAAAACACCTCATGAGCGATCACGGTGAATTTGGATTCTTAATACAAAGATGCCTCACCAAGATCTTTCATTTCAAATAAGAAATTTCTTAGTTTTCCTTAAGAAGGTTCAAAATTATTACTAGCAAGCAAAATATCATCCACATATAAGACCAAAATTATAAATTTACTCCCACTGAACTTATGGTATACACAATCTTAATCAAGATTCGTTTCAAAACTAAATGAAAGAATAACTAGATTAAGTACCATTAACGAGAAGTTATCTTACACTCATAAATGGATTTCTTTAATAAATTAGTCACCATTTCTGGCTTCTTTATATAAATAGTTTCCTCAATGTCTCCATTGAGAAAGCATGTCTTTATATCCATTTGATGAAAACTCAAGATCATAATATGCCATATGTGCCATAATGATCCTAAAAGAGTTTTAGAAGATACCGGAAAAAGTGTTTTCTTTATAATCAATGTCTTCCTGTTTGAGTAAAATCTTTAACAACTTATACGGGCTTAATATCTTTCCATATTACCTTGTGAATCCTTTTGGTCTTAAAGACTAATTTAATCCCAATAGGTTTCACATCTTTAGGTAATAGGACAAGATCTCAAACGTTGTTATCTTTATAGATTTTAACTCTTCATATATGACATTAATTCACTTTATGAGAATTAGGACTATTAATGGTTTGATGGAAGGTGAGAAGCTCATCTCCCACTAAACCTAAGTGTCCTTCATTCTAGGCAAGATACACTTTATAATTATCCGGAATAGCACTTCTTCTTACTCTATTGGATCTCCTTAAGAGCACCGGTTCTTCCTCATTTTGAGGTTGTTGAATTTCCTTTATATGACCAACATTTTCATGTTGTTCAATATTTATAGGGAAGTCATTATTTTGAATTGTATGTTCTTCTTGAATGTCAAGTATAAAACTTGATATCCAATTGGAACTATGGGAAGAGGTAAAGAAATGGATGCATCTTCCTCTTCAAATTCAAAATATTACTTAATCTCCCACTAAATTCAATATCCTCAAAGAACCTAGCATTTCTCGTTTCAAAATGTTCTAGTTTTCGGGTTGTAAAATTTATATCCCCTAGATCTCTTGGCATACCTAAAAAAATTAGCTACTAAAATTCTTATTGTCCAGTTTACCCTTATTAGGCCTATAAGGCCTAGCTTCTATTGGACAACCCTATACATGAAGAATTTAAGGACGGTTTCTAAATTGTCCATAATTCATAAGGGTTTTTATTTAGTAGCTTTAGAGGAAGCTCTATAGAGAACATAAGATGCGGTTTTAATGTATTGCCCATAATGAGTGAGGTAAAAGAAGTACAAGGAACATACTTATTACCATATCCTTAAGGATTCTATTATGTCTCTGTTACACTTATTTATGCTAGGCGTACCCGGCTTAATATAGAGAGAGACAATCCCACACTCCTCAAGATAGCGAGCAAAAGGACCCGGACATTGTTCCTTCGAACCGTCATTCCAACCATAGTATACACCACCATGATTGGATTTAACGTTCTTAATAGTCTTTCAAAAATAAATATTGTTGACCATTCTATGAAGGGGTAGGGAATGTCTCACAATATTCCGTATTTATTAGTTCTAGGACACTTAATGCTCTCGGGGATACTTTTCTATTAGTGTTTGTAAATATTCCTTAAAGGCAGTCAATGCAAAAGTCTTTTCCGGAATATCAAGCTTATTTAAAAGATTCCTTTTGACACAAGCTTGTCAATTCTCCTCTTGGAGATATGACCTAAATGTTTATGCCATAAGGTATAAAAAATTTCACTTGATGACTTTTGATTTCTATTTTGGTTTCATCATTATGGAACTCATTTATTGTTTGAATAGTGTCAAGTAAGCATAGATTACTTGACCAAATACTAGTACCAACAACCTTGGAATTTGAATAAAGATCACACTTATATTTACCAAATGAACAAAATATCATTCCTTGTTCAATATTGTGATATATATATTAAATTCTATCTAAATGACTGTACAATGAATGTATTATTAATACAAATAATACTTAGTATTTCAAAAATAACCTAAAAGTCCTTATGCCTAAAATTTTAACCGGATTTCCAGCTCTCTTGTAGATGAATCGCTTTATCTTCACTGGTTCTTCGGTAACTCAGGCAATTCTACATAGACACACTTATGTGAGTTGAAGCACCAAAATCCAACCACAATGTATATGTAGAAATCGAAACCAAATTTAGCCTTAGTACAAACATGACCAAATGACATACCTTTCTTAGCACGCCAAGCGTGATACTTAGGGCAGTCATACTTCATATGAGTGAGGTCCTTGCAAAAGAAGCATTTCTTTTCTTTATGATCATTAGATGATCCCTTAGGCTTCTTATCACTTGCAACCACAATTTCTTTCCTTATTCTCTTTGTCCCATAAGAAGAAGTAGATGCCAAACGTTCCTCAAGAATATCAAGGAATGTTTTAGCATCAACATCCTTGGAGACACTGTTCAAAATGGTCTCCGGGACAACTATATTCATGATCATTAGGCTCACGCGGTTGGAGCGTTCCCACTTCTCATTATTTAAGCAATCTTCTTGAGTGCTTATATCAGAAAGAGGAAGAGGAAACGGTTCCCTTAATGCATGATTTATGTCCATATAGCCTAAGATCATAATCAATTTATTTATCCAAGTTTTAAAATTAGTTCCATTAAGCATCGGTAAGGTACTCATAGCAGTAATCACGGATGAAGCAATAAGTAAATCTGTTGGGAATCGAGAACAAGAATGAATACAAAACATTATAAGAAACTACAATATCAATAAATGATTAATTATATCAATGAAATCCATCAATAAGGTAATTAACATGACATCAAAACTAATCTTTGGATTGCGAATTGACTCATAAATAATTGCCTTAGATGACAAGTAATTTGAACAACATTTGACTAAATGCATAATCTTCCTTTGGGTAGTCTTAAGCATTTAATAAAACAACTTAATGTTCATTTTATTTGTCATCACATGAATGCTTAAGTTTAGTCAAATGTCAAGATCTTCTTTGGAAAATTCATGTCATTCACATATTAACTTAAACATTCAACACTTTAATAATTTTGGATTTAAATAACATTAATCACTTAGGCGATAATATTATTTAAATAATGAATAAAATTATTTAAGCATATAATTAATCAAAACTTTAAGGTTTGAAAAAATGTATGTTTTATCCAAAAAGGAAAACAAAATGGTGCAGAAACTTGAAAAAGTCCAAAACATGTGAATAGTGTATGCTCGGCCGAGCATAGAGAAGTGCACGGCCGAGCACCAAAGACAGAAGGAATTGGCCCATTCGACATAAGGCGCACGACCGTGCTAAAATTGCCTGCTCGGCCGAGCACAGGAAAGGACACGGCCGAGCATCACTTTTACAGAAACTTTGTTTTCTCGGCATACAGTGCACGGCCGTGCTAAACAAAGGACACGACCGTGCAAGTCTTGAGGTCCGCCCGGGTTTGAGTCAACACCCGCCGGGACCGGTTCAAGAGGTCCGGCCGGACTAGACCAAAGATCCGGCCAGACCATGCCCTTAATAAAAACCCACCGTTTCAAAAGCCTAGATGGTCCGACCGGTTTTCACATTATACCCGTCCGGACCATCACACCGGTTCAAGCGCACGGCCGAGCAGATCCCTTGACTCGGCCGTGCAGACTGAATTTCTGCATTTCTGATTTTTTGTTCAACTATTTCCAAAACCAATGAATAACAAGTAGATCCACATGGTATGTACTTAAAACATAAAACCATGTTATTTAGGGATAATCTTGTTTTAAAAAATAATGGAATCAAGTGAGTAGATCCACATGGTATGCACTAGACATAAAACCATGTTATGAAGGGATAGTCCAACTTGAACCATTGTGTTCATCAAACAAAACTTTTCAAACCATTTCTTTAAAACTTATATGATGAATATCAGCACTATAAGGATGAATTAGTGCTTCTAAATAACATCAAAACTTGATGATTCAACAGGAAAAATGAATCAAAATTTAAAGCGTTTTAAGGCTTTCCAAAAGAACTCAAACTTAAATCAAATAATGAGCGGGCTCTGATACCAATTGTTTGAACAATTTGTGATCCTCGAATGCCATACTCATATTCAGAATAAGATTGAGGAAAGAGATGGAGGCGGAAGCGAGAGTTACCTGTTGAATCCATAGTTAATGTTGTAGGGAGAAATGAAGAACTAGTTTAGGATTTGTGTTCTTCTAAATGATGAGTGTCTCTTAATCTCTCAATAGTCTTCTATCAATATGAAGTAAATTTAGATGAGAGAAAGTAAGAATCAAGTATGTTTAAGGCATGATGGAAGAGCCTTTAAATAGTAAACATGGTGACACTTCATTTAGGGACCACACCCTTTCAAACTTAATGATGTTATATTACCCTTTTGCCCATCACAATTAGATAATCATACATCCAGGAATTCTACACATTTTATTATCAACAACACTTTATAATGATATTATAGGTATGATTTCATTATGGAATTACTAGATGACTTGTATTGCAAGCCATGTTCTAACAAGGGGTTGGTCAAAGATGGTGGTGGTCAAACGTGGTCAAAGGTAAAATGGGTTGGGAGGATTTCATTTGAGTTGAGGGTAATATTTTCAGTTAAAAATAAGTAAGGATGTTTAGGTATTTTAATTTTAAAAATAGCGATGTATTGTTAGATTAGAAAATGTGTATTTTTATTAATAAATAGGTGTATCACCTAGAGACTTATAAATAAAAAATATTATTTAATTAATTTTAACGGCATAACTTGCAAAATTGTTGTTGTCGTTGCAATGCTGTTGCAGAACAGCGAGCTAGGGGCTCAGATCGCAAGAGTCTTGAAGAATAGTTATTGCAATTAATGAACAATTTCAAAGACTTATCTTTGTGATTAGGATATGTGTCTTGTTGGGAATATAGCTTTGAACCAATATGCGTATTGGTTAAGGATAGATCCACAACAAGTTCGGTAATTCTTGGGACTGAGAATTGTGAATTCCTTTTGGAAAGAGATTAAGGACTTATTCAAGAATAAGGATTGTGGTGTCCTTATGAGAATAAAGTTGCTTTCTCTCCAAGTAAAAGAAAATATTTTTGATACAAGGATTAAGGTTTAATTAGGTTTCTTATTGCTACAAAGAATTATTCAAGAATTAGGAAAGTTGTTTCCTAATGAGAATAGAATTACTTTGTACACAAAAAATAGGATTCCTTCTCCTATTAGGGTTTTAGTTATTTATAACTATAAATACAACCCTTCCCCTAGCATAATAATCAACTTATAAACTTATCGACTAGAGCTAGAACTAGAGAGTAGTTCACGATGCTCAATAAATTAACAAAAGTTTAGAGAGATACAAGAGAGATTTGTAATTCTAGATCTAGGGTTTGCACAGTCAAGAATTATTTTGATCAATAATTCATGCAACTAGATTAGTGTGATTTGTATCTGTGATCTCCATATTAATAATATATTCTCCCTCCGCTCGTGGACGGAGCCAAGTTGATGAACCACGTAAATCTGTATTCTTGTGATTGCTTTACTTTTTTCATCAATCCTTGTTTATTGCTCTAACAAGTGGTATCAGAGTTCTGGTAACAAGTGGTATCAGAGCTCTGGTAACAAGTGGCACTAGAGTTTTGGTTCGTGGTTAGAGATTCAGGGATTCCGGTGCAGAAGAATGAGAAGAAGTGTCAAGGAGCAGATTCGATCGACAAGTTCAACGGGAGGAATATTTATTAGTCTCTGGAAGATCAAGATAAGTGCACGTGCACCGAACATACAGTCAGCGTGCATAAAACGTGTAGTGCACGTGCAGCTCGTGTGCAGAAAACGTGCATTGCACGTGCAACGTCCGTATAGAAATTTGTGTCTAGGTTGGACACAGATCAAGACATAAGCCGTGTTGAAAAAACAAGGCTTATTCGCTCCCTCATGGCGAGTAGATTTAGTACAGACAACCAGTCATCAGGAATAGTTGCTGAAGGCAGAAAGTGTTCTAGCAAGAAGAAGAATTCTAAAAAAATCTTCTAGCAAAAGGGGTCCGAGACCTGACAAAGTTTGTAATTTCTACAAAGTCAAGGTGGAGATTGTTGGGAATATACCTTTGAATCAATGTGCGTATTGGTTAAGGATAAATCCGCAACAAGTTCGGTAATTCTTGGGACTGAGAATTTTGAATTCCTTTTGGCAAGAGATTAAGGACTTATTCAAGAATAAGGATTGTGGTGTCCTTATGAGAATAAAATTGATTTCTCTACAAGTAAAAGGAAATCCTTTTGATACAAGGATTAAGGTTTAATTAGGTTTCTTATTGGTACAAAGAATTGTTTAAGAATTGGGAAAGTTGTTTCCTAATGAGAATATAATTACTTTCTACACAAGAAATATGATTCCTTCTCCTTTTAAGGTTTTAGTTATTTATGACTATAAATACAACTCTTTCCCTAGCATAACAATCAACTTGTATACTTGTCGACTAGAGCTAGAACTAGAGAGTAGTTCAAGATGGTCAAGAAGTTAGACAGAAGTTCAGAGATATACAAGAGAGATCTGTAATTCTAGATCTAGGGTTTGCATAGTCAAGAATTATTGTGATCAATAATTCGTGCAACTAGATTAGTGTGATTTGTATCTGTGATCTCCATATTAATAATATATTCTCTCTCCACCCGTGTACGTAGTCAAATTGGTGAACCACGTAAATCTGTATTCTTGTGATTGCTTTACTTCTCATCAAGTCTTGTTTATTGTTCTAACATGTTCGTAGGGGATGCGATATTGGTGGAGTTTGAAAGTGAATTTAAAGGTTTGCTTAAAACAATTACACCTGTAATGTGAGTTACTCCATAGTCAAAGATATTGATATTGTTTTGTGTTTGATAGTTGATGTTGCTTTATTTTGTGTTCCTGTTTTCTTGACTTGGTACCACCTTTCGTTTTTTTATTAATTAAGGATGTCGGTACTGCTTTTCAAGTACTGACACAAGTGAGATAGCAGTCATAGCACACACTTTCACGGTCATACACTCATACTACTCCCTCCGTTTGGAACTCGAATTATGACAAATTATTATTTGGCAAATTCTCAAATGCGGTAACCAGGTATCCATGCGGCAGTGCGGCGGGTTAAGCCCGTGGGTCAAACCCGCCCGGTCCAAATCCAGTTACCCACCCATTTTCTAACAACCCAATCATTTTACGACACGTGTCGCGCTGTGAGTCACACGCTGGTGCGTCCAGCCGCGTGCTGCCACGTGTCATTCCTTAAAAAAAACTTCAATAACTTTAAAATGCTATATCTTGAAATTTATAACTCGAAAAAAAATATTAAAAATACGGTTGTGTTCGTCTCAACGAGACGAATCAAACTAGATAGGTCATGGTATGGTTTGATTTTTTTTTTTTTTAAAAAACATACATTTTAACACACAAAATTTTTTGAGTTGCTCATCACCTGAGATGTAACACTCTGTACTGATAAAAGTAACCGTTTCATCTTCAAAAAGTAACACTTTTTATTGTCAAATGTAACAACAGTTTTACAAGAAAATTTAAATTGTTTGATAGTTTTTGTGGTTAGAAAAAGTAATATTTGAAGTGTAACAAAGTGCATATATGATTATAATTTTCTATATAGATGAATGTAACATTTTTATTTAGTAAATGTTACTTTTTTTTGTTTTAAATAAAGAGTAAAATTCATGTATTCGGGTTTGTATCTCAATTGTTACTTTCTCAATAAAAATTGTTACATTTCAGATATAATGTTACATTTAAGAATATAAACTGTTTCAATTGAGCAAAAAACAGTTACATTCATTTTTTATAAAATGTAACATTAGTTTTAGTTTTGTCAATCTTATGTTAATTTTGAAAGAAAAAAAGTGTTACATTTGAAAAAAAGAGTGTTACATTCTTTTATAAAAAGTGTGACATTAGTTTAGTTGTCAATCTTTATGTTATCTTTAATCTATTGCAGCAAAATTGTGTCACCTGTATTGCACCTCCCAAACGGACAATTTGGGCGAGGGTCCTATAGGGCAAGCGACTTCCACCGACCTAACGGATCCTAGCGACTAACCCTTGTTTAAAGGCATTTAACGTAACGCTTATGTTACTTCCGTTAAGTTTTTAACGAGTTGAGATCCTTGTACAAAGTATCACTCGGCTTACTATATGCACACCCTTGTAGGGAATTTCATTTTTTTTGTGCTTTTCTTTTTTCTCTTGAAGGATCTCGACTCATTAAAGACTTAACGGATGACGGCATGAACGACACGTTAATTGTCTATAAAGAAAAGCTAGTCAAACCAACCGGTCAACTTTGGAGTGTCCTAGACTCTGTGAGTGCATGGTTTCGAAATGAACAATGGATTAACCTCGACTGCTTCACAAGTGAAAACAGTGAGTTAGATAGCCCGGGTGCCACGAAGATAGAGGCGACAGGATCACCAAAATCTGTGCACTCAGCGGAGTATCCAGTAGGGTGTGCAGTGTGACACGGACCTAGTGGTAGTGTGCGGACAAAAACTAGTTATTTTTTAGGGATAAAACAGAGAGTTCTTTTTGTATTTACATGTATGCAATGCAAAACAGTTAGAAAGGGTACAATAGGAAATAGTTAAGATATTAACGCACTAAAGTACAAGGGAAGCAAATAAAGTACAAGGGGGAAAGAAACAAGTAAGTACAATCATGATATTGACGAAAGTTTGACCCTCTATGTTTGAAGATGTTCAAAGCTAGTCCCTAGCAGAGTCGCCACTGTGAATACCCCTTTCCGTCATGCGGGCGACGCACGGGAAGTCTTTCTTTTTTATTTATCTTTATTTATCTTAACTATGGGATTAGGATATTCAAGTTGGCATTTAACTTATTAAGAGTCGCCACATTGTTTTTATCGAGCTAAAACATTGAGAAAAAGCTAACAAAGAGGGTTCGGGGATCAAGTTACGACAAGAGAAGAATATCAAGTTATCATTCCTATCGCCCGAGAAATCGGACTTTCTATCATGATGAATGTGTTAGTAGTGTGTTAGTGATTGAGACCGGATCCGAAGATTGCCTACGTTCCTCTCATTTGAGAAGCTCAAGTCAGCGTAGTTCGCACATAATCAGAATAGAGAGAAGAAGCGGGATCATGCATAATGAAGGGGGAGGAGAAAGAATCATACAAGATGATCACATCCTAGAATAATGATTATACCATTGATAAGATCAATGGGTAGTCCTGTAGACACCCCGCCTTGGACCGCTCACCCCGACTGCACATTTGATTTTGTGTTTCTCCCCATTTTAAGTGTTTCTCGTTAGTTTCTGTCACTTCCGTTAAGTTCCTGACTGACTTCGTTAAGTCCAGGGACTAAACTGAATGACAGGGCTGACTTTCTAGTCCATTCTGTCAAAATTGCCTTCTCTGAGTCGCGCGCCTCCGACAGGAGGAGCCAGGCGCGCGCGCCTCCCGCCCCCAAAGCAGGAAGCGCGCGCCTCTGGGCGTCAGTTACAGATTTCTGGCCAGGATTCCCTCCCTTGCTCAATTTACAAGATTTTGCCCGGGAAGGATTTCTTGGTGACTGAGTTTTGGCACCAAAAACACCCCTCTTTCACCTATAAAAACCTCTCTTTACCTCCATTTTCAAGGACCGAAGATTGAACTTACAAAAAACTATACCAAAATCACTTTCTAAAGGTTCTCCAAGGATCTCTTCAAGCAATATTTGAAGTTCTTCAAATTGTAGGTAAAAGTCCATCTTTTCCTTTCTTTTCTACTTCATCTCCTCTCTCTCTTTTTACTTTAATCAAATGTGCAATCACCCAAATCATTTTGGGACATGACTCTAATGATCACCTCATCTCATTGAGGTTGGTTAAGGAGTTATCTCCTACATTCCAAATCCTATTTTAAATCCCCCCTTTTCATGACTTAAAGAAGAAGAAGAAGAACATTTTCATTCATGTAGATTTTGATCAAGCAAGACCAACTTTAGTTGGGCGAGATGGGTGTTTCGGTACTTCCCATCTCGTAATCTAACCCCCGAACCTCAAAACAAAGAATCTCTGTTTTCGTAATCAAACGTAGGCTACAATCTATAGGTTTTTCTTATGTTCCTCAAAACATAGGTGGCGACTCTAAAAACAAGTTAGACATCCTAGGATAATTCACCGCTCTAGCCTAAAGCCGTGGTTCCCCGGGGTATCTACAGTGGCGACTCCGCTGGGGAGTGTATTTGAGGGTTAAACTTGCATTCTGATCGAAATCTACATCTTTTCTGGGCATTCTGTTTCCTGATGGGGGAGGCGCGCGCGTCTGGCCTTTTAAGCCTAAGGCGCGCGCATCCCGCATCAAGAACCAGAATCGCCCACTTCTTCATGTTCTTCATCTTCTTCTTCTGTTATTCTGCACTAATCACTTCTGCAGGGGTTACAATATGAACATGGGACCAGGGCAATCCCCTGAGTCCAAAGTCTGACATTCTGACAGGTGTGCCCCAGAAGCGCGCGCCTCCCATAAGCATTGCGCCATGCGCGCGCGTCCCATATCAACACTCAGAGGCGTACGCTTCTGGGTTGGTTCCCAGAACAGAAACAGGTTTCAGTGACTGAGCAGAACAGTGGGGTGTGGGCACAGTTGCCTGCATCAGAACAGAATTGAACCCTCGGACTGTTTAAATTTTGTGTTTTATTTACCGGTCACACGGGTGATTCGGGAGTTGTAATTTTATGTGCTTATGTGTTTTGTGTGTTTTTTCTTTCTTTTCAAAAAAAAAAAAATATAAAATTTTTTTTTGTCACTTGTTAGACCTCACACTACATGCACATATTCCTATGAACTGCTCACTATCGAGTCGCACAAGTCCAACCCCAAACCCGTCGAGGCCCGTCCTAGAAAGTTTCAAGCTCCACCAGACCTTGGCTCTTTCGAAGCGGTAAACCTCAGCCCGTGGCGTAGTTCAAGACTACATGCCGGGGGTGACCTTTGAGCCTCATATTCAAGCCGAGCACAAACCACACAATTCTAGTTAGGGTCTAACACTCCGTGACTCAAGTCGGTTTCCATGTACCGAGATTTTCCTAAACTAATGTCTTCAAATCATACATGCCAACTTGTTGAAAGGGACGCAATAAAAATCCGTCCCCAAAAAGTGGTTACTTTGGACGAAAATAAAAATCCGTCCCCGCATGTATGCTTTACTACATTAATTTAGTTTAATCCCGATGCATGTAGGATTCACAAGCGCGATGGAATCCGATGAGTATATGGGACCGCGAGATGGTCTATATACTAGTGTGACGATTCCATTATTTTCTTAGAAACCCCAAAAGGGATTCATTCCCTCCGACTTATAAAAAAAAAAAAAAAAAATAGAGAGTCTTTTCTTATGTGGTTCGAGTCGTGTGCCCAACTGTGTGTTCTAAGCCTCTTCATGGACCGCAAGTGTTACCCAAGACTGACAAGGGCCTCTTCTGCAATATAGGTTCAATTGGTACTTACAAAGTCTACCGGGATTCAGCAAATCGGTTAGTCCGTGAAGAGATCACTCCAACAGCTCCAACATCAACCATGACCGGCAGCAGCAACACCATGTCTCTCGAACAGCTCTCAACTATGGTCCAACTCCTCCAAGAGCAAGTCTCCACCCTTAACAAGGAGGCACAAAGCAAAGACGACATTTGGCAATCCCACCTCGACAGCCAAAGGGAGGCCCACGAGGACGAAATGGAGCTAATGAAAGAAAAGCTCACCAACCTTGCCAAGTGAAAGAATAAGAACAATGATGATGAATCCGAGTGGACCGAGGGTTTGTTCAAGAGTCCTTATGTCAACACCCGCACCAAGAAAATGGGGGAACCAAGTTCCGAGAACAATGAGCCCAAAATGGTGGATTCTATCATGGCCTACATCGACCAAAAATTCAATGGGCTCAACATGGGGAAAGGCTCCGACACAAGCCTTTATCAATTATCCATCCTCATGAGTACTATGGCCGCTCTTCCCGATAAGTTCAAGATGCCCGACATAAGCAAATTCAAGGGCAACTCTTGTCCTATGGCTCACATTGAGACTTATATTTGGGCAATGGTTCCAAAGAAGGTCTCCACCAAGGTGATGGCTCAATGCTTTCCTCTCACTCTCGAGGGGGCGGCAAAAGATTGGTATGCTACTCTCCCGCTCACTGTCCGTCTTGATTGGGACTCCGCCATGCTTGCCTTCAAGAACCAATACCAAGGCAACACCACTCACCGGCCCACAAGGAAAGAGCTAGAGAACACTACTCAACGAGACAATGAGTCCTTCATCGACTTCACAAGGAGATGGAATGACAAACTCTCTGAAATTGTTGAGAGGCCGAACACAAAAGAGCAAATGGACATATTTCTCAAGTGTCTCAAGATTAATCTCCGCACTCACCTAAGTGGGGCTTGCTACTCCGACTTCTCCCAAATGTATGAGGCGGGGGTACGCATGGATGACTTGCTCAAGGATATTAAGAAGTCCACTCATTCTTACCGCTACAAGGCCGCTTCCAACTCCATAAAAGAGGCCTCGGTCAACGCCGTCACTATTGACAAGGGGAATTACAAAAAGGTTCCTCCACCTCAAGGGAAGAAGTCCCGAAGTGACCGTATCTACACGCCTCTCCAAGGCATGACTCAAACCGAAGTGTTCGAGGTCCTCAAGGCAAAGGGTTAAGTCACACCCGTGCAAGGGTACCAACCCAAGACGATCCTCTCCAATCATGCTCACCACAAATATTGTGGCTACCACCAATATAGTGGCCACACCACCGAGGAATGCTTCGTTCTCCGCAATGTCATTCAAGATCTCATAGATAAGAAAGAATTTGTAGTGACTAATGACGAGCATGTCAATGTAATAGAGATAGGAGAACTCGAGGGGACCACCCATTCAATCCCAATTGTGAATGGGGGCCCCAATGTTATGAATAAACTTGACAATTCTTGTTATGTAGTGACTTATGATGAAGTAATGAGGGAAGTACTAGAGAATAGGAAAAAGAAGCAAGATGGGAACGTCAACATGCTAACTCGATCCGGTCGAGTCTTAGCAAGCAACCCTTCCACTTCCGCACCGAGCTCCTCTTCTCAAAGGCCGCAAGCTCACAACACTCCCGAAGATCCTCTACTTGTCCAACTCAAGAAAACTCAAGCCAACATCTCTATTTGGGACCTCATTGCATCCTCGAAGAAACACCGAGATCTTGTCATCCGCAATCTCGATGATACATCAGTTTCTCCCGATACTACTCCCGAGGACCTCACGGCAATGATTGGTCACATTCATTTTAGCAACGTCATCACCTTTGCCGATATGGACCTTCCACCGTTTGGTTCCGACCACAACGAAGCTATTTACCTCAAAGTACGAGCAAGGGGGAGGCCCGTCTCAAGAGTCTTAGTGGACGGTGGTTCCGCGCTCAATCTCATGCCTGGTAGAATCATGGGCATACTGGGGCTTAAGGATTCTGATTTGAAGCCTTCTACTCAAGTAATCCGAGGTTATGACAGCACCGCCCGTACAGTCATGGGTATGATCGAAATAGACATTGAGTTTGGGAGCATGGTCATGTCCGTTCCATTCCAAGTACTTGATATCCCGGCCTCGTTCAACTTACTGTTGGGTCGACCATGGATTCATAGTGCTAATGCCATACCGTCAACTCTCCACCAATGTGTCAAGATCCGAAATGGTGATGAAATAGTGACCGTAATGGCTGAAAACATCACTATCCACAGAAAAGGTGAGCCCGTCCACCAAGTTTAGCATGGTCTACCAGACTCCACTCTCTCCGGCGTCTCAATCAACGCCATTGACAAAGAAGGGGGAAACGGATCATGGACCCCCAGCAATCACAAAGTCCTCCGCATAATGTGGAATATGGACTACTTCCCTGGTTTAGGCTTAGGGAAATATCAACAAGGAATCATACATCCCGTGCAAGTCCCATTTGTCAAGAACACCTTCGGTTTGGGGTATGAGCCTTCCAAAGGAGACTTGAAACAAGAGCAAGCGATCAAGAACGAAAAGGCCCGAGCTCGTAAAGAAGGCCGTCGTCATGAAGTCCCTAATCTAAGGCCTTACCGCAAGACGTTGAATGGTTATTTTGTCCGCCAAGGGGAAGACGTTCCATACATGATCTTTCCCGAGCCGTGGGTTAACAATAAAGGTGTCAAAAAGCCCGGCCTCGAAATCTTCTCCGATTGTGAGATCCAGATATCCGAAAGAGAACCAACTCCCATGTCGCCCCGTGAATGGTGGGGAAGGAAGATGACTATAGAATCCGAGACAGAAATCACCGTGGGGGAGGAACTGATAGATTTAGCCTCCATGTTCGATGAGCTCGCCATGATGAATAAATGCCGAGTTAACGCCATCCATGACACCATCATCATGAACGAGACTCTCAGTGAGATCCCGCCAAGCTCCGAGCCGATCAACAATTGGTATTCAACAAAAGGGCCCGTGGTATCCGAGGAATTCTTAGTCCAAGAAATGGGTTGCATACCCCGCACAGCAACAAAGGAAGAGCAGCTCACACTTACTTTCGAGTCCGAGAGTGTCTCTAATACACTCACCCAAGAGGATTTGGAGGCCATAGCCGAGCGTGTGTTTCCTTTCTTTGCTAATGAAAAACTTGATATTTCTGAGTACCTTGAGATTGCAAACATCATAAATGATGAATTAACTAATAATGAACTTAACGAACAAGTTAATAACGATTCAAATTATGATGAAATAGACCACGAAAACACAACATACTTAAATGAACTTGCTCAACAAGTCCGTAGTCGTGGCGAGAATGGTCCAAAGGCTGACGAAGAATTGCATGTTGTTAATCTGGGTACCGAAGAAGAGCCAAAAGAAACCAAGATTGGAAGCTTCTTCAAGGGAGACGACAGAGACAGATTGACTGCATTACTACGGGAGTTCGTGGATGTGTTCGCATGGTCATACAAAGACATGCCGGGTTTAGACAGAAAGGTAGCGGAGCACAGGATTCCGATCAGAGAAGATGCCCGGCCAGTAAAGCAGAAGCTCAGAAAGATCAAGCCAGAATGGTCTCTGCAGGTCAAAGAAGAGATTGAGAAGCTCCTCAGTGTGGGTTTCATCAAGGTCATCGAGTATCCGACATGGTTAGCCAACATTGTGACAGTCAGGAAGGCGAACGGCAAGGTTCGAGTTTGTGTAGACTTTCGGGATTTAAACAAAGCTTCCCCAAAGGATGATTTTCCACTCCCTAATATCGACATGCTAGTCGACTCCACTGCTGCCTACGAGGTTCGCTCATTCGTGGATGGGTTCGCTGGGTACAATCATATTCTCATGGCCGAGGAAGATCAACATAAGACAGCCTTCACAACACCGTGGGGTACCTTTTGCTACACAGTCATGCCATTTGGGTTAAGAAATGCTGGGGCTTCCTACCAAAGAGCCGTAACAGACTTGTTCCACGATATGATTCACAAAGAAATCGAGGTCTATGTGGACGACATGATCATTCACTCCAAAGGAACCGATGGTCAACACCTAATCGATCTCCGCAAGTTCTTCGAAAGGCTTCGTCAACACAAGATGAGGCTCAACCCTGCAAAGTGCACATTCGGGGTTATCCGAGGCAAAGTTCTTGGTTATATAGTCACTGAAAGGGGAATCGAAGTAGACCCCTCCAAAATCAAGGCAATCATTGACATGCCTCCTCCAAAGACGCAGAAAGAGATTAAAGGTTTCATGGGCAGACTACAATACATCAGTCGGTTTGTGCACCAACTCACTTCCATGTGCGAGCCAATCTTCAAGTTACTCAAGAAGAATGTGGCTCTAGAATGGACCGACGCGTGCCAAGAAGCCTTCGATCAAGTAAAGCATTACTTGACGTGCCCTCCTGTTCTAGTTCCGCCGCACAAGGAGAAACCTCTGTTGCTTTATCTCACTGTCAATGATGAAGCCCTAGGGGCTATGTTAGCACAAGAGCAACGAGAGTCCACAAAGGAGAACGCCATTTACTTTGTCAGTCGCCGATTCCAAAGAGGCAAAAAGAACTACTCTGTCTTAGAGAAGTCATGTGCAGCATTGGTTTGGGTCACTCAAAAGCTCAAACACTATATGGAAGCTTTTCCGATCAAGCTAGTAGCAAAGGTGGACCCGCTCCGCTACATCTTCGAAAAGCCTTTCATGTCAACAAGAATAGCCAAATGGTACTTCATGCTCGCTGGCTATGATATCACTTACGTCACACTAAAATCCGTCAGGGGGAAAGTGTTCAGTGACCAGCTTGCCGAATTCCCGTGTGACGAAGTGAAGGGGGAAGATGTACAGTTCCCCGACGAGCATTTAATTTGTACTGCAACCGAGGAAGACAAGTGGCAACTTTTTTTTTGATGGCGCCGCCAATAAACACGGTTTTGGTATAGGGGTATTGCTTGTCGATCCAAAAGACATCTACACTCCCATTGCCATATGCCTGGAATTCGAAGCTACCAACAACATCGCCGAATACGAAGCATGCATAGCAGGGCTCGAAGCAGCTCTCGAAAGAAACGTCACGGAACTAGAAGTGTTCGGCGACTCTTTGCTCCTTATCAATCAGCAATCGGGTAAATGGCGAACCCAAGACCCGACTCTCCAACAGTATGGTCAGCACCTTGAAGAACTGGTTGAACAATTCCAAGAGATCACTTTCAACTACCTGCCAAGGGATAAGAATCGCTTCGCTGATGCACTGGCCACTATAGCTTCATTAGTTGAAATGCCCAAAGGGAAAATGGTGAAGCCTTTCAAAATTGCTCGAAGGAACAGTCCGGCATATTGCATGAGTATCGAGATCAACAAGGTTCAAACAAACTCTCCGTGGTATTCGGATATCATGAACTTCCTCAAAGACGGCACTTATCCCGAGAACATCAATAAGAAATCTCAAGCAGCTCTGCAAAGGTTAGCCTCTCGGTACATACTGATTGGGGACCGAGTCTATAAAAGGCACCACGACGGGATCAATCTCCTATGCGCCAATGAGATCGAAGCTCAAGAGATAATGTGTGAAGTGCACGAAGGAGAATGTGGACCCCACATGAATGGGTTTATGCTAGTCAAGAAGATACTTCGCATTGGTTACTATTGGAGCACTATGGAACGAGACTGTATCGAGAAAGTCAAAAGGTGTGCCAAGTGCCAATTCCACGCTAATCTGCAACATGCTCCACCCTCACAACTTTACAACATGGTCACACCTTGGCCTTTCTCTTGTTGGGGGATAGACATCATCGGTAAAGTTCATCCTGCCGGGAGCAATGGGCAGTCATTCGTCCTAGTGGCAGTCGACTACTTCACAAAGTGGGTCGAAGCACAAGCCTATCGAACCCTCAACGCCAAGAAAGTGGCCGAATTTGTAAAGATTAATATCATGTGCCGATACGGCGTGCCTCATGAAATCATTTCCGACAACAGCTCTCACTTCGAGAAGGAAATGGATGCACTTTTGGTAGAATACAAGATCACCAAGCACAAGTCATCTCCTTACCGGCCCCAAGCAAATGGCGCAGTCGAAGCAGCAAATAAGACCATCGAGACCATCGTCAAGAAAATGGCCTCAACAGGAAGGGATTGGCCCGAGAAGCTACCATTAGGATTGTGGGGCTACCGCACATCAATACGATCCGCAACAGGAGAAACTCCTTATGCATTGGTCTATGGTTCTGAAGCCGTACTCCCTATCGAACTTGAAGTCCCATCTCTACGGGTCCTCCTCGAGAATCAAGTCAACGAGGTCAACTGGATGCAAAGTCGATACGAACAGCTAGCCTTACTCGACGAGAAAAGGTTAAGAGCACTCGAACGCACGAGGGCATATCAACAAAGGATGGCAAGAGCTTTCAACAAAAAAGTGAAGCCTCGAAACATCAATGTGGGAGATTTGGTCTTAAGAGAACATCCTCCTAATGCCATGAATCCCCTGGGAAAATGGGGACCCCGATGGATCGGTCCGTACGTGGTAAAAAAGATACTAAGCGGTGGTGCAGTCCGGCTCATGGATTTAGATGGTGACCAGCTGCCAAAGGAGGTCAACCTCGACAAGCTCAAGAGGTTCTACGCTTAATAAACAAAGACCATAAAAAAAAAAAAAAAAAAAAAAAAAAATCGCTCGCTAGGTTGAAAACCCGCAAGGGCGGCCTAGGAAAAAATTAGAGCACGTGCAAAAAAGAAGCCCGCTAGATTGAAAACCCGCAAGGGCGGTCTAGGCAAAAAACAGGGTGCACAACAAAAAAAATAAAAAAATAAAAAAATGGTCTTTGTTTGTTTGAACTACGAAGACCTGAGCCTCCCAACTGGAGGAACGTAGGCAACCTTCGGGTGCGGTCTAAAACATATCAAAATACCCAATTCACTTCAAATAACAAAATGCAATTTCTATTCATTCAATGAATTATTCAAACCATTACAACGGATTTATTGAGCAACAAAAGACATCAAAATATTAAATCCTAAAACAAAGTGGTCTAATTGCAATCTCTTAGGGTACTAAGAAAAATCCAGTTTTCTCTTAGCTTTCGAAGGACCGCCCGATCGTCTCTCAATCCTTTTCTTCTTGGGTAACAAAGGAGCACTAATACGCACCGAAACCTTCTGTGCCGCAACACGTCTCCTAGCATAAAAGTCATCCAAAGGAGTACCGAAAGGGTCAGCGAGAATGTTACTCGAATCAGCAGCAGCCTCCCTATATCTCAAAGTGCTGCTAGGCTCAAAACCCTGTCCCAACAACTCGACACGAAGCACATCAACCCGAGTAATGCCACGGTAAAGGGTGTCAAATAAATAGTCCAAGTAGCTCTCAGGAAGGAAGACACTCCCCCGATGCAGAGGAGCGAAAGCCCAATGATTGCGGTCATCTCCCCAAGCCGACTGAAGCTCACTCGAGAAGTCAGGACCCATGTAAGAAACTGGACGAAGCATTCCATCCCTCGGAAAAGGAATTGTCTGTTGGCGACCGAACTGCCGCAGAACCCGCTCTGGCTGGTAAAATGAAGAATCTCTCAAACCGGGTACAACCACGTGCTGAAACCAAGAGTCCATTCCACGAAAGGACGAAGACCCCAAGAAGGAGGACACCACTCAATATCAACGGTCGCCCGAGAGGCAAAGAATTTCTTCCAATCATTTTCAGATAAATCCCGGATCAACAACTTCTTCCTATGAACAGCAAAAGGAGACAAATCACCATCCGGAGAATAAATTCTGAAGTGTTCTCGGAGCCATATGGTCAAGAGCAAAGGGCTTCCCCGACACATCTTGCCCGTCCTATGTAACTCATCAAGGCCGTGCAACGTCTCCCCTACAATAAGAGGGATTACACTAAATTGCTGCTCCTTAGCTTGCAAAATAATCTCAGCCAACTGCACGTCTGCAGTCCCGAAAGGTGTAACAAACAGTACTTCCCTGAAGAGACAAACGGCCATGGCATTTCTTTGAAAGATTGAACCATCGGGTCCTCCGAGTGTAAACTGAAGAACATCGGAAATTCGGTTATGTCAATCACGGTACCATGCAACATCTTCCTCACGTCCTCAATAGGGAGATTCAGAAACCCAACCCAAGAGCCGATGGCACCGCGGTGATATTTAGGGACGGCAATCCGACCGGCCAAAGGCATGCCAAGGATGGCCCCGAAATCGTCAACAGTCGGCACCATTTCATTAGCTGAAAGGTTGAAGGTATGGCTGTCGCAATCCCAGAAAGCCGCGGCAGCTCTCAACAAATCCCAATCCGGCTTCAACGTCCGCAAGGTGAAAAGAATTCGGAACCCGAAATCTTTAATGAAGGCCTTCTTGGGATGGGTCTTGAAAGAATACACAAAAGTGCCCAAGTCCTTTTCATACGCACTAACGACCTTGGCATCAAGGGCAAAAGAATTGGAAGCCATGGAAAATGTTGATCACAAGCGAAGTTAAGCAATAATATGATGTTCAAAAATGGCAGAAAGGAGCTGTGAGAATCAAGTGGTCGAACAGAAGATGATATTATAGCTGTTGGGGGCTCTTTTGGTCAGCAATGTCGAGCCCGGAATTCCGCCTCCCAGACGCGCGCGCCACCCGCCAGCAGTCTGAAGTGCGCGCGCGTCCCAATCCTACATAGGAAGGCGCGCGCCTCCCATGTCTAAATCGCTTCAAGAAAAGGGCCTTGTCAGAGATCTCCAGCCTAAATCAAGACACTGTCCCGATCCTCGGACACCCAGTTGGGCACACCTTTTTCTGGTCCGCCCTTAAGGCATGTCAAAAATCGAAAGTAGGATAGAAACTCCCACTCAAAAGTAGGCTGTCCTCTTCAAAATTCCGAACTTCCTAAGTTCTGTCACGGGTGCCACACCCCCCTCAAGAGTCAATCTCAACATTTCATCCCCAGCAGGAACATTTTTTCTGGTCGCGGTCAACTGTGCCCGCACCCCACAATTCAAAAAGTCAAGTGTGACTCCAAATGGCACGAGACTTCAAAGCAATATTTCATCAAACGGATTCACTAACGGATTCGTCAACAAGGGTTCACCAACGGACTCATCCAAGGGATTCACTAACGGATTCATCAAACGGATTCACTAACGGATTCGCCAACAAGGGTTCACCAACGGACTCATCCAAAGGATTCACTAACGGATTCATCAAACGGATTCACTAACGGATTCGTCAACAAGGGTTCACCAACGGACTCATCCAAGGGATTTACTAACGGATTCATCAAACGGATTCACTAACGGATTCGTCAACAAGGGTTCACCAACGGACTCATCCAAGGGATTTACTAACGGATTCACAAACGGATTCACTAACGGATTCATCAACAAGGGTTCACAACGGACTCATCCAAGGGATTCACTAACGGATTCATCAAACGGATTCACTAACGGATTCGTCAACAAGGGTTCACCAACGGACTCATCCAAAGGATTCACTAACGGATTCATCAAACGGATTCACTAACGGATTCGTCAACAAGGGTTCACCAACGACTCATCCAAGGGATTCACTAACGGATTCATCAAACGGATTCACTAACGGATTCGTCAACAAGGTTCACCAACGGACTCATCCAAGGGATTCACTAACGGATTCACCAAACGGATTCACTAACGGATTCATCAACAAGGGTTCACCAACGGACTCATCCAAGGATTCACTAACGGATTAATCAAACGGATTCACTAACGATTCGTCAACAAGGGTTCACCAACGGACTCATCCAAGGGATTCACTAACGGATTCATCAAACGGATTCACTAACGGATTCGTCAACAAGGGTTCACCAACGGACTCATCCAAAGGATTCACTAACGGATTCATCAAACGGATTCACTAACGGATTTGTCAACAAGGGTTCACCAACGGACTCACCCAAGGGATTCACTAACGGATTCATCAAACGGATTCACTAACGGATTCGTCAACAAGGGTTCACCAACGGACTCATCCAAGGGATTCACTACGGATTCATCAAACGGATTCACCAACGGATTCGTCAACAAGGGTTCACAACGGACTCATCCAAGGGATTCATTAACGGATTCATCAAAAGGTTCACTAACGGCCTCATTCAAAACATTCAGCCGGCAGGTCCACCTAACGGATCATGCCACCCCCTCTATCAATAAAAGCCGCTCACACAGGGAGCGCACCACTATCTCTCGCAATTTCAAATTACTGCTTTCATCGAGTCTTTGCCTTTCTTAGTGATGTCCTCGGCGGGTGTTTTTTAACTTTCGTCAACACGTTCTGCTTTGCAGTCCACGTCGCCGAGGGGCTCTGTAGACACCCCGCCTTGGACCGCTCACCCCGACTGTACATTTGATTTGTGTTTCTCCCCATTTTAAGTGTTTCTCGTTATTTCTGTCACTTCCGTTAAGTTCCTGACTGACTTCGTTAAGT
>JAOWBW010000797.1:119484-227914 GCA_026119855.1 Campanula takesimana | reverse complement strand
TCCTTCGTGTTATTTATCATGGAGTGGGCACTCAATCTGTGGTTGCGGGGAAAACAAGCTGCCTCCAATCTTTGAAGTTACTACTCATCTAAGCAATGTGCTGACGTGTATTCATACATAACTTGAGAATCAGTGTAACACTGTATTGTGAGAGTGAAAATCTCCTCCCCTAACTGATTCATAAGTTATAAGCCTTCAAAGGGAGTGTTTCTAGAGGCTGCATGATTGAAGGAGAATCTCATTGAATTCTTGTTGAGTTGAAACCGAGTCTGAACTGAGTTGATCATTCTATTCACACAAAAATTGAGACAATCTTCACTTGTATGTGTAGATACCCCGGGGAACCACAGCTTGGCTAGAGCGGTGAATTATCCTAGGATGTCTAACTTGTTTAGAGTCGCCACCTATGTTTTGAGGAACATAAGAAAAACCTATAGATTGTAGCCTAAGTTTGATTACGAAAACAGAGATTCTTTGTTTTGAGGTTCGGGGTTAGGTTACGAGATGGGAAGTACCGAAACACCCATCTCGCCTAACTTAAGTTGGTCTTGCTTGATCAAATCTACATGAATGAAAATGTTCTTCTTCTTCTTCTTTAAGTCATAAAAAGGGGGTTTAAAATAGGATTTGGAATGTAGGAGATAACTCCTTAACCAACCTCAATGAGATGAGGTGATCATTAGAGTCATGTCCCAAAATGATTTGGGTGATTGCACATTTGATTAAAGTAAAAGAGAGAGAGGAGATGAAGTAGAAAAAGAAGGAAAAGATGTACTTTTACCTACAATTGAAGAACTTCAAGTGTTGCTTGATGAGATCCTTGGAGAACCTTTAGAAAGTGATTTTTTGTCTAGTTTTTCGATCCTTGAAAATGGAGGTAAAGGGAGGTTTTTAATAGGTGAAAGAGGGTGTTTTTGGTGCCAAAACTCAGTCACCAAGAAATCCTTCCGGGGCAAAATCTTGTAAATTGAGCAAGGGGAGGAATCCTGGCCAGAATCTGTCTGACGCCCAGAGGCGCGCTCCTTTCTGCCTTGGGGGCGGGAGGCGCGCGCGCCTGGCTCCTCCTGTCGGAGGCGCGCGACTCAGAGAAGGCAATTTTGACAGAATGGACTAGAAAGTCACCCTGTCATTCAGTTTAGTCCCTGGACTTAACGAAGTCAGTCAGGAACTTAACGGAAGTGACAGAAACTAACGAGAAACACTTAAATGGGGAGAAACACAAAATCAAATGTGCAATCGGGTGGCGGCCAAGGCGGGGTGTCTACAGAGCCCCTCGGCGACGTGGATTGCAAAGCAAAATGCGTCGACGAAAGTTAAAAACACCCGCCGAGGACATCACCAATAAAAGGCAAAGACTCGATGAAAGCAGGAATTTGAAATTGCGAGAGATAGTCGTGCGCTCCCTGTGTGAGCGGCTTTGTTGATAGAGGGGGTGGCATGATCCGTTAGGTGAACCTGCCGGCTGAATGTTTTGAATGAGGCCGTTAGTGAACCTTTTGATGAATCCGTTAGTGAATCCCTTGGATGAGTCGTTGGTGAACCCTTTTTGACGAATCCGTTAGTGAATCCCTTGGATGAGTCCGTTGGTGAACCTTGTTGACGAATCCGTTAGTGAATCCGTTTGATGAATCCGTTAGTGAATCCCTTGGATGAGTCCGTTGGTGAACCCTTGTTGACAAATCCGTTGGTGAATCCGTTTGATGAATCCGTTAGTGATCCCTTGGATGAGTCCGTTGGTGAACCCTTGTTGACGAATCCGTTAGTGAATCCGTTTGATGAATCCGTTAGTGAATCCCTTGGATGAGTCCGTTGGTGAACCCTTGTTGACGATCCGTTAGTGAATCCGTTTGATGAATCCGTTAGTG
This sequence comes from Campanula takesimana, assembly GCA_026119855.1. NCBI lineage: Eukaryota > Viridiplantae > Streptophyta > Magnoliopsida > Asterales > Campanulaceae > Campanula > Campanula takesimana. The sequence goes on along the minus strand of JAOWBW010000797.1, from coordinate 226,049 downwards.
AATCCCTTGGATGAGTCCGTTGGTGAACCCTCGTTGACGAATCCGTTAGTGAATCCGTTTGATGAATCCGTTAGTGAATCCCTTGGATGAGTCCGTTGGTGAACCCTCGTTGACGAATCCGTTAGTGAATCCGTTTGATGAATCCGTTAGTGAATCCATTGGATGAGTCCGTTGGTGAACCCTTGTTGACGAATCCGTTAGTGAATCCCTTGGATGAGTCCGTGTGACCCTTGTTGACGAATCTGTTAGTGAATCCGTTTGACGAATCCGTTAGTGAATCCCTTGGATGAGTCCGTTGGTGAACCCTTGTTGACGAATCCGTTGGTGAATCGTTTGATGAATCCGTTAGTGATCCTTGGATGAGTCCGTTGGTGAACCCTTGTTGACGAATCCGTTAGTGAATCTGTTTGATGAATCCGTTAGTGAATCCCTTGGATGAGTCCATTGGTGAACCCTTGTTGGCGAATCCGTTAGTGAATCCGTTTGATGAATCCGTTAGTGAATCCCTTGGATGAGTCCGTTGGTGAACCCTTGTTGACGAATCCGTTAGTGAATCCGTTTGATGAATCCGTTAGTGAATCCCTTGGATGAGTCCGTTGGTGAACCCTTGTTGACGAATCCGTTAGTGAATCCATTTGATGAATCCGTTAGTGAATCCCTTGGATGAGTCCGTTGGTGAACCCTTGTTGACGAATCCGTTAGTAAATCCGTTTGATGAATCCTTATTGAATCCCTTGGATGAGTCCGTTGGTGAACCCTTGTTGACGAATCCGTTAGTGAATCCGTTTGACGAAATATTGCTTTGAAGTCTCGTGCCATTTGGAGTCACACTTGACTTTTTTGAATTGTGGGGTACGGGCACAGTTGACCGCGACCAGAAAGATGTCCTGCTGGGGATGAAATGTTGAGATTGGCTCTTGGGGGGGGTGTGGCACCCGTGACAGAACTTAGGGAGTTCGGAATTTTGAAGAGGACATCCTACTTTTGAGTGGGAGTTTCTATCCTACTTTCGATTTTTGACATGCCTTAAGGGCGGACCAAAAAAAGGTGTGCCCAACTGGGTGTCCGAGGATCGGGACAGTGTCATGATTTAGGCTGGAGATTTCTGACAAGGCCCTTTTCTTGAAGTGATTTAGACCTGGGAGGCGCGCGCCTTCCTATGTAGGCTTGGGACGCGCGCGCACTTCAGACTGCTGGCGGGTGGCGCGCGCGTCTGGGAGGCGGAATTCCGGGCTTGACATTTGCTGACCAAAAGAGCCCCCAACAGCTATAATATCATCTTCTGTTCGACCACTTGATTCTCACAGCTCCTTTCTGCCATTTTTGAACATCATATTATTGCTTAACTTCGCTTGTGATCAACATTTTCCATGGCTTCCAATTCTTTTGCCCTTGATGCCAAGGTCGTTAGTGCGTATGAAAAGGACTTGGGCAGTTTTGTGTATTCTTTCAAGACCCATCCCAAGAAGGCCTTCATTAAAGATTTCGGGTTCTGAATTCTTTTCACCTTGCGGACGTTGAAGCCGGATTGGGATTTGTTGAGAGCTGCCGCGGCTTTTTGGGATTGCGACAGCCATACCTTCAACCTTTCAGCTAATGAAATGGTGCCGACTGTTGACGATTTCGGGGCCATCCTTGGCATGCCTTTGGCCGGTCGGATTGCCATCCTAAATATCACCATGGTGCCATCGATTCTTGGGTTGGGTTACTGAATCTCCCCGTTGAGGACGTGAGGAAGATGTTGCATGGTACCGTGATTGACATAACTGAGTTGCCGATGTTCTTCAGTTTACACTCGGAGGACCCGATGGTTCAATCTTTCAAAAGAAATGCCAAGGCCGTTTGTCTCTTCAGCGAAGTACTGTTTGTTACACCTTTCGGGACTGCGAACGTGCAGTTGGCTGAGATTATTTTGCAAGCTAAGGAGCAGCAATTTAGTGTAATCCCTCTTATTGTAGGGGAGACGTTGCACGGCCTTGATGAGTTACATAGGACGGGCGAGATGTGTCGGGGAAGCCCTTTGCTCTTGACCATATGGCTCCGAGAACACTTCAGAATTTATTCTCCGGATGGTGATTGTCTCCTTTTGCTGTTCATAGGAGGAAGTTGTTGATCCGGGATTTATCTGAAGATGATTGGAAGAAATTATTTGCCTCTAGGGTGACCGTCGATATTGAGTGGTGTCCTCCTTCTTGGGGTCTTCGTCCTTTTGTGGAATGGACTCTTGGTTTTTCAGCACGTGGTTGTACCCGGTTTGAGAGATTCTTCGTTTTACCAGCCAGAGCGGGTTCTGTCGGCAGTTCGGTCGCCAACAGACAATTCTTTTTCCGAGGGATGGAATGCTTCGTCCAGTTGCTTACATGGGTCCTGACTTCTCGAGTGAGCTTCAGTCGGCTTGGGGAGATGACCGTAATCGTTGGGCTTTCGCTCCTCTGCATCGGGGGAGTGTCTTCCTTCCCGAGAGCTACTTGGACTATTATTTGGCACCCTTTACCGTGGCATCACTTGGGTTGATGTGCTTCGTGCCGAGTTGTTGGGACAGGGTTTTGAGCCTAGCAGCACTTTGAGATATAGGGAGGCTGCTGCTGATTCGAGTAACATTCTCGCTGACCCTTTCGGTACTCATTTGGATGACTTTTATGCTAGGAGACGTGTTGCAACACAGAAGGTTTCGGTGCGTATTAGTGCTCCTTCGTTACCCAAGAAGAAAAGGATTGAGAGACGATCGGTGTCCTTTGAAAGCTAAGAGAAAATTGGATTTTCTTAGTACCCTAAGAGATTGCAATTAGACCACTTTGTTTTAGGATTTAATGTTTTGATGTCTTTTGTTGCTCAATAAATCCGTTGTAATGGTTTGAATAATTCATTGAATGAATAAAAATTACATTTTGTTATTTGAAGTGAATTGGGTATTTTTGATATGTTTAGACCGCACCCGAAGGTTGCCTACGTTCCTCCAGTTGGGAGGCTCAGGTCTTCGTAGTTCAAACAAACAAAGACCATTTTTTTTTTGTGCACCCTGTTTTTTGCCTAGACCGCCCTTTCGGGTTTTCAATCTAGCGGGCTTTTTTTGCACGTGCTCTAATTTTTGCCTAGGCCGCCCTTGCGGGTTTTCAACCTATCGAGCGATTTTTTTTTTTTTTTTTTTTTTTTAATGGTCTTTGTTTATTAAGCGTAGAACCTCTTGAGCTTGTCGAGGTTGACCTCCTTTGGCAGCTGGTCACCATCTAAATCCATGAGCCGGACTTCACCACCGCTTAGTATCTTTTTGACCACGTACGGACCGATCCATCGGGGTCCCCATTTTCGGGTCAATCCCTTCCTGTTGAGGCCATTTTCTTGACGATGGTCTCGATGGTCTTATTTGCTGCTTCGACTGCGCCATTTGCTTGGGGCCGGTAAGGAGATGACTTGTGCTTGGTGATTTTGTATTCTACCAAAAGTGCATCCATTTCCTTCTCGAAGTGAGAGCCGTTGTCGGAAATGATTTCATGAGGCACGCCGTATCGGCACATGATATTAATCTTTACAAATTCGGCCACTTTCTTGGCATTGAGGTTCGATAGGCTTGTGCTTCGACCCACTTTGTGAAGTAGTCGACTGCCACTAGGACGAATGACTGCCCATTGCTCCCGGCAGGATGAACTTTACCGATGATGTCTATCCCCCAACAAGAGAGAAGGCCAAGGTGTGACCATGTTGTAAAGTTGTGAGGGTGGAGCATGTTGCAGATTAGCGTGTAATTGGCACTTGGCACACCTTTTGACTTTCTCGATACAGTCTCGTTCCATAGTGCTCCAATAGTAACCAATGCGAAGTATCTTCTTGACTAGCATAAACCCATTCATGTGGGGTCCACATTCTCCTTCGTGCACTTCACACATTATCTCTTGAGCTTCGGTCTCATTGGCGCATAAGAGATTGATCCCGTCGTGGTGCCTTTTATAGACTCGGTCCCCAATCAGTACGTACCGAGAGGCTAACCTTTGCAGAGCTGCTTGAGACTTCTTATTGATGTTCTCGGGATAAGTGCCGTCTTTGAGGAAGTTCATGATATCCGAATACCACGGAGAGTTTGTTTGAACCTCGTTGATCTCGATACTCATGCAATATGCCGGACTGTTCCTTCGAGCAATTTTGAAAGGCTTCACCATTTTCCCTTTGGGCATTTCAACTAATGAAGCTATAGTGGCCAGTGCATCAGCGAAGCGATTCTTATCCCTTGGCAGGTAGTTGAAAGTGATCTCTTGGAATTGTTCAACCAGTTCTTCAAGGTGCTGACCATACTGTTGGAGAGTCGGGTCTTGGGTTCGCCATTTACCCGATTGCTGATTGATAAGGAGCAAAGAGTTGCCGAACACTTCTAGTTCCGTGACGTTTCTTTCGAGAGCTGCTTCGAGCCCTGCTATGCATGCTTCGTACTCGGCAATGTTGTTGGTAGCTTCGAATTCCAGGCGTATGGCAATGGGAGTGTAGATGTCTTTTGGATCGACAAGCAATACCCCTATACCAAAACCGTGTTTATTGGCGGCGCCATCGAAAAAAGTTGCCACTTGTCTTCCTCGGTTGCAGTACAAATTAAATGCTCGTCGGGGAACTGTACATCTTCCCCCTTCACTTCATCACACGGGAATTTGGCAAGCTGGTCACTGAACACTTTCCCCCTGACGGATTTTAGTGTGACGTAAGTGATATCATAGCCGGCGAGCATGAAGTACCATTTGGCTATTCTTGTTGACATGAAAGGCTTCTCGAAGATGTAGCGGAGCGGGTCCACCTTTGCTACTAGCTTGATCGAAAAAGCTTCCATATAGTGTTTGAGCTTTTGAGTGACCCAAACCAATGCTGCACACGACTTCTCTAAGACAGAGTAGTTCTTTTCGCCTCCTTGGAATCGGCGACTGACAAAATAAATGGCGTTCTCCTTTGTGGACTCTCGTTGCTCTTGTGCTAACATAGCCCCTAGGGCTTCATCATTGACAGTGAGATAAAGCAACAGAGGTTTCTCCTTATGCAGCGGAACTAGAACAGGAGGGCACGTCAAGTAATGCTTTACTTGATCGAAGGCTTCTTGGCACGCGTCGGTCCATTCTAGAGCCACATTCTTCTTGAGTAGCTTGAAGATTGGCTCGCACATGGAAGTGAGTTGGTGCACAAACCGACTGATGTATTGTAGTCTTACCATGAAACCTTTAATCTCTTTCTGCGTCTTTGGAGGAGGCATGTCAATGATTGCCTTGATTTTGGAGGGGTCTACTTCGATTCCTCTTTCAGTGACCATATAACCAAGAACTTTGCCTCGGATAACCCCGAATGTGCACTTTGCAGGGTTGAGCCTCATCTTGTGTTGACGAAGCCTTTCGAAGAACTTGCGGAGATCGATTAGGTGTTGACCATCGGTTCCTTTGGAGTGAATGATCATGTCGTCCACATAGACCTCGATTTTTTTGTGAATCATATCGTGGAACAAGTCTGTCACGGCTCTTTGGTAGGAAGCCCCAGCATTTCTTAACCCAAATGGCATGACTGTGTAGCAAAAGGTACCCCACGGTGTTGTGAAGGCTGTCTTATGTTGATCTTCCTCGGCCATGAGAATCTGATTGTACCCAGCGAACCCATCCACGAATGAGCGGACCTCGTAGGCAGCAGTGGATTCGACTAGCATGTCGATATTAGGGAGTGGAAAATCATCCTTTGGGGAAGTTTTGTTTAAATCCCGGAAGTCTACACAAACTCGAACCTTACCGTTCGCCTTCCTGACTGTCACAATGTTGGATAACCATGTCGGATACTCGATAACCTTGATGAAACCCACACTGAGGAGCTTCTCAATCTCTTCTTTGACCTGCAGAGACCATTCTGGCTTGATCTTTCTGAGCTTCTGTTTTACTGGCCTGGTATCTTCTCTGATCGGAATCCTGTGCTCCGCTACCTTTCTTTCTAAACCTGGCATGTCTTTGTATGACCATGCGAACACATCCACGAACTCCCGTAGTAATGCAGTCAATCTATCTCTGTCGTCTCCCTTGAAGAAGCTTCCAATCTTGGTTTCTTTTAGCTCTTCTTCGGTACCCAGATTAACAACATGCAATTCTTCGTCAGCCTTTGGACCATTCTCGCCACGACTACGGACTTGTTGAGCAAGTTCATTTAAGTATGTTGTGTTTTCGTGGTCTATTTCATCATAATTTGAATCGTTATTAACTTGTTCGTTAAGTTCATTATTAGTTAATTCATCATTTATGATGTTTGCAATCTCAGGGTACTCAGAAATATCAAATTTTTCATTAGCAAAGAAAGGAAACACACGCTCGGCTATGGCCTCCAAATCCTCTTGGGTGAGGGTATTAGAGACACTCACGGACTCGAAAGTAAGTGTGAGCTGCTCTTCCTTTGTTGCTGTGCGGGGTATGCAACCCATTTCTTGGACTAAGAATTCCTCGGATACCACGGGCCCTTTTGCTGAATACCAATTGTTGATCGGCTCGGAGCTTGGCGGGATCTCACTGAGAGTATCGTTCATGATGACGGTGTCATGGATGGCGTTAACTTGGCATTTATTCATCACGGTGAGCTCATCGAACATGGAGGCTAAATCTGTCAGTTCCTCCCCCACAGTGATTTCTGTCTCAAATTCTATAGTCATCTTCCTTCCCCACCATTCACAGGGCGACATGGGAGTTGGTTCTCTTTCGGATATCTGGATCTCACAATCGGAGAAGATTTCGAGGCCGGGCTTTTTGACACCTTTATTGTTAACCCACGGCTCGGGAAAGATCATGTATGGAACGTCTTCCCCTTGGCGGACAAAATAACCATTCAACGTCTTGCGATAAGGCCTTAGATTAGGGACTTCATACCGACGGCCTTCTTTACGAGCTCGGGCCTTTTCGTTCTTGATCGCTTGCTCTTGTTTCAAGTCTTCTTTGGAAGGCTCATACCCCAAACCGAAGGTGTTCTTGACAAATGGGACTTGCACGGGATGTAGGATTCCTTGCTGATATTTCCCTAAGCCTAAACCAGGGAAGTAGTCCATATTCCTGATCTTGCGGAGGACTTTGTGATTGCTGGGGGTCCATGATCCGTTTCCCCCTTCTTTGTCAATGGCGTTGATTGAGACGCCGGAGAGAGTGGAGTCTGGTAGACCATGCTGAACTTGGTGGACGGGCTCACCTTTTCTGTGGATAGTGATGTTTTCAGCCATTACGGTCACTATTCCATCACCATTTCGGATCTTGACACATTGGTGGAGAGTTGACGGTACGGCATTGGCACTGTGAATCCATGGTCGACCCAACAGTAAGTTGAACGAGGCCGGGATATCAAGCACTTGGAATGGAACGGACATGACCATGCTCCCAAACTCAATGTCTATTTCGATCATACCCATGACTGTACGGGCGGTGCTGTCATAACCTCGGATTACTTGAGTAGAAGGCTTCAAATCAGAATCCTTAAGCCCCAGTATGCCCATGATTCTACCAGGCATGAGATTGAGTGCGGAACCACCGTCCACTAAGACTCTTGAGACGGGCCTCCCCCTTGCTCGTACCTTGAGGTAAATAGCTTCATTGTGGTCAGAACCAAACGGTGGAAGGTCCATATCGGCAAAGGTGATGACGTTGCTAAAATGAATGTGACCAATCATTGCCGTGAGGTCCTCGGGAGTAGTATCGGGAGAGACTGATGTATCATCGAGATTGCGGATGACAAGATCTCGGTGTTTCTTTGAGGATGCAATGAGGTCCCAAATAGAGATGTTGGCTTGAGTTTTCTTGAGTTGGACAAGTAGAGGATCTTCGGGAGTGTTGTGAGCTTGCGGCCTTTGAGAAGAGGAGCTCGGTGCGGAAGTGGAAGGGTTGCTTGCTATGACTCGACCGGATCGAGTTAGCATGTTGACGTTCCCATCTTGCTTCTTTTTCCTATTCTCTAGTAATTCCCTCATTACCTCATCGTAAGTCACTACATAACAAGAATTGTCAAGTTTATTCATAACATTAGGGCCCCCATTCACAATTGGGATTGAATGGGTGGTCCCCTCGAGTTCTCCTATCTCTATTACATTGACATGCTCGTCATTAGTCACTACAAATTCTTTCTTATCTATGAGATCTTGAATGACATTGCGGAGAACGAAGCATTCCTCGGTGGTGTGGCCACTATATTGGTGGTAGCCACAATATTTGTGGTGAGCATGATTGGATTGGATCGTCTTGGGTTGGTACCCTTGCACGGGTGTGACTTGACCCTTCGCCTTGAGGACCTCGAACACTTCGGTTTGAGTCATGCCTTGGAGAGGCGTGTAGACACGGTCACTTCGGGGCTTCTTCCCTTGAGGCGGAGGAACCTTTTTGTAATTCCCCTTGTCAATAGTGACGGCGTTGACCGAGGCCTCTTTTGTGGAGTTGGAAGCGGCCTTGTAGCGGTAAGTAGGAGTGGTCTTCTTAATCTCCTTGAGCAAGTCATCCATGCGTACCCCCGCCTCATACATTTGGGAGAAGTCGGAGTAGCAAGCCCCACTTAGGTGAGTGCGGAGATCAATCTTGACACTTGAGAAATATGTCCATTTGCTCTTTTGTGTTCGGCCTCTCAACAATTTCAGAGAGTTTGTCATTCCATCTCCTTGTGAAGTCGATGAAGGACTCATTGTCTCGTTGAGTAGTGTTCTCTAGCTCTTTCCTTGTGGGCCGGTGAGTGGTGTTGCCTTGGTATTGGTTCTTGAAGGCAAGCATGGCGGAGTCCCAATCAAGACGGACAGTGAGCGGGAGAGTAGCATACCAATCTTTTGCCGCCCCCTCGAGAGTGAGAGGAAAGCATTGAGCCATCACCTTGGTGGAAACCTTCTTTGGAACCATTGCCCAAATATAAGTCTCAATGTGAGCCATAGGACAAGAGTTGCCCTTGAATTTGCTTATGTCGGGCATCTTGAACTTATCGGGAAGAGCGGCCATAGTACTCATGAGGATGGATGATTGATAAAGGATTGTGTCGGAGCCTTTCCCCATGTTGAGCCCATTGAATTTTTGGTCGATGTAGGCCATGATAGAATCCACCATTTTGGGCTCATTGTTCTCGGAACTTGGTTCCCCCATTTTCTTGGTGCGGGTGTTGACATAAGGACTCTTGAACAAACCCTCGGTCCATTCGGATTCATCATCATTGTTTTTGTTCTTTCCCTTGGTAAGGTTGGTGAGCTTTTCTTTCATTAGCTCCATTTCGGCCTCGTGGGCCTCCCTTTGGCTGTCGAGGTGGGATTGCCAAATGTCGTCTTTGCTTTGTGCCTCCTTATTAAGGGTGGAGACTTGCTCTTGAAGGAGTTGGACCATAGTTGAGAGCTGTTCGAGAGACATGGTGTTGCTGCTGCCGGTCATGGTTGATGTTGGAGCTGTTGGAGTGATCTCTTCACGGACTAACCGATTTGCTGAATCCCGGTAGACTTTGTAAGTACCAATTGAACCTATATTGCAGAAGAGGCCCTTGTCAGTCTTGAGTAACACTTGCGGTCCATGAAGAGGCTTAGAACACACAGTTGGGCACACGACTCGAACCACAAAAGAAAAGACTATTTTTTTTTTTTTTTATAAGTCGGAGGGAATGAATCCCTTTTAGGGTTTCTAAGAAAATAATGGAATCGTCACACTAGTATATAGACCATCTCGCGGTCCCATATACTCATCGGATTCCATCGCGCTTGTGAATCCTACATGTATCGGGATTAAACTAAATTAATGTAGTAAAGCATACATGCGGGGACGGATTTTTATTTTCGTCCAAAATAACCACTTTTTGGGGACGGATTTTTATTGCGTCCATTTCAACAAGTTGGCATGTATGATTTGAAGACATTAGTTTAGGGAAATCTCGGTACATGGAAACCGACTTGAGTCACGGAGTGTTAGACCCTAACTAGAATTGTGTGGTTTGTGCTCGGCTTGAATATGAGGCTCAAAGGTCACCCCCGGCATTTAGTCTTGAACTACGCCACGGGCTGAGGTTTACCGCTTCGAAAGAGCCAAGGTCTGGTAGAGCTTGAAACTTTCTAGGACGGGCCTCGACGGGTTTGGGGTTGGACTTGTGCGACTCGATAGTGAGCAGTTCATAGGAATATGTGCATGTAGTGTGAGGTCTAACAAGTGACAATTTTTTTTTTTTTTTTTTTTTTTTTGAAAAGAAAGAAAAACACACAAAACACATAAGCACATAAAATTACAACTCCCGAATCACCCGTGTGACCGGTAAATAAAACACAAAATTAAAACAGTCCGAGGGTTCAATTCTGTTCTGATGCAGGCAACTGTGCCCACACCCCACTGTTCTGCTCAGTCACTGAAACCTGTTTCTGTTCTGGAAACCAACCCAGAAGCGTGCGCCTCTGAGTGCTGATGTGGGACGCGCGCGCATGGCGCAATGCTTATGGGAGGCGCGCGCTTCTGGGGCACACCTGTCAGAATGTCAGACTTTGGACTCAGGGGATTGCCCTGGTCCCATGTTCATATTGTAACCCCTGCAGAAGTGATTAGTGCAGAATAACAGAAGAAGAAGATGAAGAACATGAAGAAGTGGACGATTCTGGTTCTTGATGCGGGATGCGCGCGCCTTAGGCTTAAAAGGCCAGACGCGCGCCTCCCCCATCAGGAAACAGAATGCCCAGAAAAGATGTAGATTTCGATCAGAATGCAAGTTTAACCCTCAAATACATCCCCAGCGGAGTCGCCACTGTAGATACCCCGGGGAACCACAGCTTGGCTAGAGCGGTGAATTATCCTAGGATGTCTAACTTGTTTTTAGAGTCGCCACCTATGTTTTGAGGAACATAAGAAAAACCTATAGATTGTAGCCTAAGTTTGATTACGAAAACAGAGATTCTTTGTTTTGAGGTTCGGGGGTTAGGTTACGAGATGGGAAGTACCGAAACACCCATCTCGCCCAACTTAAGTTGGTCTTGCTTGATCAAAATCTACATGAATGAAAATGTTCTTCTTCTTCTTCTTTAAGTCATAAAAACGGGGTTTAAAATAGGATTTGGAATGTAGGAGATAACTCCTTAACCAACCTCAATGAGATGAGGTGATCATTAGAGTCATGTCCCAAAATGATTTGGGTGATTGCACATTTGATTAAAGTAAAAGAGAGAGAGGAGATGAAGTAGAAAAGAAAGGAAAAGATGTACTTTTACCTACAATTTGAAGAACTTCAAGTGTTGCTTGATGAGATCCTTGGAGAACCTTTAGAAAGTGATTTTTTGTCTAGTTTTTCGATCCTTGAAAATGGAGGTAAAGGGAGGTTTTAATAGGTGAAAGAGGGGTGTTTTTGGTGCCAAAACTCAGTCACCAAGAAATCCTTCCCGGGCAAAATCTTGTAAATTGAGCAAGGGAGGGAATCCTGTCCAGAAATCTGTAACTGACGCCCAGAGGCGCGCGCTTCCTGCCTTGGGGGCGGGAGGCGCGCGCGCCTGGCTCTTCCTGTCGGAGGCGCGCGACTCAGAGAAGGCAATTTTGACAGAATGGACTAGAAAGTCAGCCCTGTCATTCAGTTTAGTCCCTGGACTTAACGAAGTCAGTCAGGAACTTAACAGAAGTGACAGAAACTAACGAGAAACACTTAAAATGGGGAGAAACACAAAATCAAATGTGCAATCGGGGTGAGCGGTCCAAGGCGGGGTGTCTATAGTGTGTTTAGGCATATTTTTTCTAAGTTTTTTTCTCCCTTGGTATTAACATCAGCAAATTGAATTGTTGTTCTTATGTGTTAAAGATTGATGCTTTTCATGTGATTAACGATAATCTAATGGCGTGATGTTCAAGTTTCATTGTGCAGTTGGTGGAATTTATGGTACATTGTGGATAAATGGATTCAGTTGAAGTTGGCAAGTTTTAATTCTGGGACGGACAATCTATCACAAAACATGGAAAAAGTTTAAATTTTAAAATCAAAATCCTTGTTTGTTTTGAAATTCAAATGGGTACTTCAATGTTTCTCGGTTCTCCATACTCCTTGGCCTACCCGAGTTCTTAGGAAGAATCCCTGTCCTCCCTTGATATTTCCTCCATGTCGAATCTGGTTGTGAATTATGGTTTAGTATATCTTCTTTCTCATGCTTTCTAGCTTCATTTCTCTCATCTCATCTTGTTCCTATTCTGCAAATGCACTCTCTCTAACATTTTTTGCAGATAAATCCGAGAATTCAGGAGAAACTCTAAGTGATTGTGTGTGACACAAAATGATTGTGTGTGACACAAAATGATTGTTTGCCACTGCTCTGATCAAGCTCAGGCATTTTTGTTGTTAAGCATCCAGCTGGTGCTAAGCAACTTGTTCGTGCAACTGTGCGGACAACTGGACAGTCAACTGTGCAGTCAATTGTACAGTCAACTGGTAAGTCTGCAGAACTCGCTGGTCTATAAAGGTTTGCTGCGATGTGAGTTGAGATTGATGATGCTTTTAGATGTATTTTTGTTGGGGAGATTCAAATTTAGGGGGAGTGGAAGATATTCAAAATTTTCTTTCTTTGTGTTTGATGGTTCTTCTCAAAAAGGGGGAGAAAGATGTGGTTTTCATATTCAGGGCGAGAAAAATGTGTTCTAAAGATGTATTTAGGAGGAGTAGAATCCAATGTACAAATTCAGGGGGAGAGATTATTGTTTTGGATGTTTTGATCAGAACCACAAAGATAGGGGAAGATTGAAAGAGTATGAAATACTCATTTACTTATTTTTATGTATCTTTGTGATTCTGATAATAATTATTGTATATAATTAGTTTAGAGTTTATTTAATTTAGGAATTAGTTGTAATTATTTAGGAATAGTTTATATCAGGACTATTTATTTTAGTTAAGATTTATTTCACTAACCTACTAATGTTTATCTTAAGTAAGTTGTGTGTCTTTGTATTGTAGAAAAAGAATGACTCTATTTAAAAAAGGAGATGGGATGATTGGTGAAGATCTCCACGAAGAAAATAGCTATCAATAGGTCTTATAAATATGGCGATCTCAATCAGTCCATCACACGCCTTCACAGAATTATTCAGAGAGAGTTCTCATTGTTCTTGAAGTTCTTATTCATTAAGAGTTCAAGTATTTTTATGTTTAGTCTATTCAAGAAAGAATAGGTTTTGATCTTTTAATTGTTTTTGTTTCTTTCATCTTTTTGTACTCTGGAAGAGTTTTAGTAATGAAAGTTTTCCAGCAAGACGTTTCTTGCTGAAGTGTTTATTTATGTTCGTTTTTAATCCGCTGCGTTTTCTGGGTTTTTTTATTCACTCTGTTCGTCGTCAGTTGACAGGACAACTGTCTAGACAACTGCCAACACAGTTGTACTCACAGTTGGTTGTTTCCCAGAACAGTCCTAGCCGCATAATTTCTTTCACTCTCAAAGTCATATGACGAATACTCCCTTCGTCCCTATTTACCTTACAAAAATTGTCATTTTGGGTGTCCCTATTTACATTACAAAATCCCAAAAATGAAACTTTTAAACATTTTTTAAATAGTGGGATCCATTTGTCATACTCACAACAACTATCCACTTACTTTTCTCTACCCACTTTCTCTCTCTCATTCAACTATCTACACTCACAACACATCAACTTTACAATCATTTTTTTAATTTTTTTGCAAAACCTCATTTTTGTAAGGTAAATAGGGACGGAAGGAGTACATGTAAAGAGTGTCCGCCTCGAAGTCTGCAGCACATGTATCAACACGTTTATAAGTTGGAATTACACCCAATGATAAGCGCTTAGACCGAACTTCCTTCTCAGAGGATTTTGTGGCAAATGCTAGTATTTGCTTATCACTGAATCCTCTCTTTTTCAATTCATATAACTCATCTTTTGTCAATTGATCTAAACTTCTAAAGATAACATAAGAATTGAAAACTAAACTAATGTTACATTTTATAATAAATGAATGTAACTTTTTTTTCCCCCTCACTTGTAACACCTTTCTTTGGTTTTACATTCAATTGAAATGCGAAAACCGATTATATACATGAATTTTTACTCTTTTTTTTTTAAAGAAAAAAATGTAACATATACTCTATAAAACTGTTATATTCATCAATATAGCAAATTACAATCATATATGCACTGTGTTACATTCCAATTATTACTTTTTCTAACCATAATTTTTTTTTGCAAATCTGTTGTTACATCATACAATAAAAGTGTTACTTTTTAAAGACTAAACTGTTACTTTCTTCATAAAAACTTTATTGTATGATGTAACAACAGTTTTGCAAAAACAAATGAAATAATTTTTATGGTTAGAAAAAGTAATAATTGGAATGTAACACAATGCATATATGATTGTAATTTGCCATATAGATGAATGAAACAGTTTTATAGAGTAAATGTTACATTTTTCTTTAAAACAAGAGTAAAAATTCATGTATATAATCGTTTTTCGCATTTCAATTGAATGTAAAACCTAAAAAAGTGTTACAATTGAGAAAATAAAAGATTACATTCATTTATTATAAAATGTAACATTAGTTTAGTTGTCAATCTCATGTTATCTTTAATGTATTTCAGTAAAATTGTGGTACATTTATGAAAAAAAAATGTGTTACATATGCAGTGTTCTAAAAGACCCCCGTTTAGGCCGCCTAGGCCCCGCCTAAGCGCTAGGCGTTTATGAAACGCCTAGGTCCCGTCTAGGATATTATAGTTATTTCTGAATTCTAGGCCCCGCCTAGGCGCTAGGCGCCCCTGCGACGCCTAGCGACCGCCTAGCGTTTTTTAGAACCTTGTACATATGAGAAAAAAAATGTTACATTTCTTTATAAAAAGTGTTAATTTTGCTGGCGAGTAAAAAATGACAAAGAAAAAAATATTGGAGGGCAAAAAAATAACAAAATAATAATAATAGTAATAAAAAACCTCAACTCGGCTGGCTTGGAGCCGTCTCACGCCGTGAGACGGTCTCACAAGAGTCCGGCCCTTTCATACTTTCATGGGTTAACTTTTTGATAAGTTTGTAGGGTTAATTTCAATGCACACCCATGAGGTTTGGACAAGTTTCACTGCTGCCCTCAGGTTTAGATTCGTCTCAGTGACCACATTTTGTCAATCAATTGACTATTTTACCCTTACTTGATTATATACCTCTAATAAATTAATTTAAATGTGTAATTTCACATTATAAAAAATTGAACGTAATTTTTATACTTAAATTCATTCTCCATTTCCAATATATATCATTTTTATTAATAAATAATGTCTATGAATTATACTTCTTTTTATTCATTTTTTAATCAAACTAAATATAGAGAAGCATGCACATATGAATATTTTTAACTTCATAATTATAAAGACATAAAAAATTAAATAAAATTAAATATTTTAAAACATATGGAAAAGATATTCATTAATTTATGAACTGTTAGATTAGTAGCTTAGTATTCATCTATATTATGCAAAAAAAAATAATATGAATTTTATTGTTTCAATGTCTTCTCTAATTATAAAGACATAAAAAATATAAAAATTAAAAAAAATATATTTCAAAACATATGGCAAAGATATTCATTAAAGTATGAACTGTTAGATTAGTAACTTAGTATTCCTCTATATTATGCAAAAAAAAAGAAGTAGTAATTTTCACACTTAAATTATTTTCCATAACAATCTAAATCATTAGATACTCATTAATGTGGGTATAGTAAAAATTTAGTCAAAATTAATATAAAAGATATGCATGCTTATATATTTTTATTTTCTATGTTAACTTTTTTGTCTCACAATAGAAAATAAATTTAATACAACACTTATGTTTAAAGATATATTTTATTGGTATTTTGTGAAATTTTGTAATGAATTAAATTTTGTTAAATCATTACAAAATCTCAAATAATACCAAATATATATATATATATATAATATATATATATATATATATATATATATATATAAATAAGTTTTGTCTTTAAATTTATCCACTTTTTCAAGTTTTTTTAATTATAAATATAAAATATGCATGCTTCTCTATATTTATTTTGAATTAAAAAATGAATAAACAAAAGTAT
Source organism: Campanula takesimana (assembly GCA_026119855.1). Classification (NCBI taxonomy): domain Eukaryota; kingdom Viridiplantae; phylum Streptophyta; class Magnoliopsida; order Asterales; family Campanulaceae; genus Campanula; species Campanula takesimana. The sequence continues at coordinate 210,022 of JAOWBW010000797.1, read as the reverse complement.
AATTCATATATAATTATTTATACATAGAATAATATTTATTGAAAATGGAGAATAAATTTAAATACAACATGTGTTCATTTTTTTAATTATGTGATATTTTTTAGTGATTTAAATGTAGTTAATGAGAGATATTTAATCAATTAAAAGTAAAATAGTCAATTGAGTGATAAAAGGATGGTCACTGAGACGAATCTAAACTTTAAGGGGGGCAGTGAGATTTGTCCAAACCTCAGGGGTGGACGTTGAAATTAACCCTAATTTTGTACTATTATATTATGAAAGATATGAATTTATAACTATGTGAAAACTTGTTATAGCTTTTGCGACCGATGAAGATATATGCCACGAGACTCATTTTTGAAAATAATCAACTGAGATAAAAAATACTACCTCCGTCCCAGTTTAAGGTTCTTAATTTTTTTGAGGTTTCTCTGAAGGATATTTGACCAATAAATGAAGGTTAATCTAACTATCCAAATGAAAATCTAAAACTTGTTATTGATACTATCAATAACAAGTTTTAGATTTTCATTTGGATAGTTAGATTAACCTTTAATTATTGCTCAAAAATCCTTCAGACAAACAGCAAAAAACCAAGAACCTTAAACTGGGACGTAGGGAGTATGATGCAAGATGATAATATGATTATATCAAAACGCTAATGCTAATCAGAACCATGGTGGTAAGAGAGACAGGATGATTGAACCGGTTCGACCCCCTCGAAGGGCAGAAAATCGAGCAGGTCCTCACCGGGAAAGTCTCCACCGCATCGAGCCGATTAAAAGGAAAGATTCAGATTCAAACGGAGAAGATTTAGTTGCAGTCAAATCCGCGAATCGGGATCTACAAGTAATGATTGAAGGTTTTAAAGTAGAAAAGGTTAATAATATTTTTTTTTCCGTGGGTGGAGAGATTGCTCCAGAACCGAAATCAGATGAGCCACTTTTTGAAGTGGTGGTGGAAAAAAATGTGTGAACGAGTCCTTAGACGCGAGGTCAGAGGAAGCACGGGATTCGCGTCCTCAAAGCCCAACACAATTTCACCAGAACCTAACCCAGGACTCACCCGGACCAGCTCAGATTCGACCGCACCAAAGGCAACACCCGCCCGGACCAGATGGTGAGGTCCGACCGCACATAAACAAAGACCCGCCCAGACCTGGAAGGTTTCGGTCGAATCAAGTTAAACACTCGGCCGAACATACTGATGTCTTGCCTGAAATTTTTACCGCCGTTGATGAACGAGTGTCATATTTCCTACCTTGTGTACCAGTGCCAGATTTATTGTGGTTCGCGAAAGAACGTGTTTATTCCAAATATCTCTTCAAGTGGAGTGGAAGACTACAAGTTTCAAGAACGAACTCGAGGACGAGTTCTTTTGAAGTGGTGGTGAATGATGCAGGACGACAATATGATTATATCAAATAGGGAAAACTCCGTTTTAGTCCATTGTACTTTGAGGCGTGTTTCACTTTTACCATCAAACTTTATTTTTTTCATTTTTGCCATCATACTAGAAAAAATGGTATCATTTTAGACCCAAAATTTAATGCCGTTATTTTTATTAACGGAAAAACTATAAAAACTAACTCTGATTATAATATATTTAACAAATAAAGTCACCAAATTTAATCAAATAGTAAGAACATAGTTAAATGGGGAAAATAGAAAACTTAAAACCCCCAAATTTTATTATTAACCCTACCCCTTCCACATCATCTCTCCTTCCCCCATCAGCTCCCCCAACCTTTCCCCATTCTTCCCTTGCTCATCCTTTCTTACCCTCCAGCTTCTCGCCACTAGCATCGTCTCCATCGCACCCCATCATCACCCTCGTCGCAAATTGAAATCGGGTTGTTCCTCCCCTCTTTCTCCTCTTCTCATTTTGGGTCGACCTTTAGACTTATCGATTGCAAATTGAAATCTGGTTGTCCCTCTTCACCGTGTTTCAGGTGGTGGTGATGACTATATTCGTCTAATTATTTTACAAAGGGTATCAGAATTGAAAAATGGTGGTCTTGTGGGAATCAATGAAGAGTACATCCAAGGCACAATAGCTTTGGTGGAGATATGTGGAAATAATCCAAGGAATTCAATGAATCTGAAACGGGAATGGAATCGTTTTAAGCTTTTCTGATGTGGGTTTTCTTTGATTGAAATTGTGGCTATTTTCCTTCAAAAATTTGCAGTTGCTGCTGTTTTTTTTTTTTTAAAAGAAAAAAAATCTGTAAGCTTCACGGGTTGGTGGTGGTGGTGGGATGGGTTTTGTTGGTGTTGCTAGTTGTTGGTGGTGGGATGGGTTTTGTTGGTGTTGCTGGTTGTAGGGTTAATGGTGATGGCCAATTTAGGCCTTTTATTAAAAAAAAAAAAAAATTAAACCTTTTTGGTTTACTATTTTTTACTTTTACCCTTCAAATGTCTACACCATCAATTTTCTTAATTTATGGTATCTTTTTATTGGTTGAATATGTAATGAGGGTTAGTTTCTATAGTTTTTCCGTTAACAAAGATAACGGCGTTAAATGTTGGGTATTAAATGACACCATTTTTTCTAGTACGATGGTAAAAATGAAAAAAAATAAAGTCCGATGGTAAAAGTGAAACACGTCCCAAAGTACAATGGAATAAAACGGAGTTTTCCATATAAAATATTATAATTATAGAGCCCGTCTCCTGTACAACGGGTGTACGGCGTACGACGGCGCCGAGCCGAGCCGGATTTTTTTATTTATTTTTTTGCTGAGATTTTTTTTTTTTTTTTGCAACCCCAACTTTTTTTCCTCCAACATAAGTAACACTTATTATAACGAAATGTAACATTTTTTTTATTCAAATGTAACACTTTTTTAAAAAAAATGTACCACAATTTTGTTGCAATAGATAAAGATAACATAAAGATTGACAACTAAACTAATGTAACACATCTTATAAAGGGATGTAACACTCATTTTTTCAAATGTAACACTTTTTTTCTCCGAAAATTAACATAGGATTGGCAACTAAACTAATGTTACATTTAATAAAAAATGAATGTAACATTTTTTTTCTCAATTGTAATAGTTTATATTCTTAAATGTAACATTATATACAAAATGTAACAATTTTTTTATTGAGAAAGTAACAATTGAAATGCAAATTCAATTTTTTTTTTTGTAAAACTCATGTTACATTTGACTGAAAAATTGTTGCTTTTTCAATATGAAACTGTTACTTTTATTAGAACAGAGTGTTACATGTTAGCTGATGAACAACTCAAATTTTTGGTGTGTAAAAAAATATGTTTTTTTAAAAAAATAAAAAAATCAAACCATATCATGACCTATGTAGTTTTATTATTCTCGTCAAGACGAACAAAACGGTATTTTTTTAAAAAAAATCTGAGTTATTAATCTCAAGATATAGCATTTTAAAGTTATTGGTTTTTTTTTTTTAAGGCGACACATGGCAGCGATCTGGGAAGAGGGGAAGGTGGATCTCATCGTCGGATGTAGCATAGCAGGTCAGGACGAGAAGCACCGGAACCGCCGCACATGGTGCGACGGCCGCATATAAGAATTCGTCATAATTATATCGGTATTTTATTATTAGTTAGGGTTTAATTAGTATTTTTATTATTATTTTCGTCATTAATTTTAGTAGGGTAATTTTAGAGGATTCTATGATAGATTTTGAGTCAATTTACTAGTTTTTAAGTCCTATTAGGTTACTATATAGGTTATGAGTAATTCTAAAAGGTTTTAGATTGTTTTTCAAGTTTTATGGGCACTATAAAATAGGCCTAAAGTTGTATTCCGAAAATTAGACTTTATTCAATAAAATTTGAGAGTTTTCTCTTTTTCTCTAGTGGATTCAAGGTTTTATCTTTTATAGGGTTTATTGCTGGTAAACTCTTGTGTTTATCGCTTGCTATTCACGAATATTGTCGTGCCCCAACCAGTGGTCCTACTTGGCCCCACGTTCAGGACACGCACGGAAGACATGATAAAACACTTTTAGAATTTTTTTTGAAATATTCTTTCATAAAGTTTAACAAAATCCACACTCGAAGTTCAAAGACTTCCATTTAACTTTCAAACAAACTTTACAAACACTTTCACAAACGAAAGTACTTAGCCCGAAGGCTTATAAACTCTTATACAAATGTACAATCACCATACCTTAACAAAATAGGTGATACACGAATAAAGTCTCGGTTATACTACCCCAAAGGTTATACATTTACATAATGTAGTCTTTACAAACACTTGTCCCAAAAACTCTTACCAAAACCGTCACGACGTCCTCCCTTGTGTAAGTGACCTATCCCCTTGGCTCGCCTTTATCTAAGGAAAACAAATTTGAAAGGAACGGGGTGAGAATAAATCTCAGTAAGCTACTAAAATGCAACTACGTTACATGCTGAAATGATACTCATAATTGAACAATGTCAATAAACATTCACATAGCACGTAACATGATAGGCAAAGCCAACTCATCTTACCACACGTAAGGTGGAAATAAACACTCATAAGTGGATACTGAGCCAAGGTTCTCGAATCAAACATAACCATCTGAGAGGTATCAACTGAGCAGCACCAAAGGGCTGAAGCCGGTTCCGTAACCAAACAATAACAATAACAACAACAACAACAACAACAGGGGGAAAATGACACAAAGTCATAACCCAAACGGTGACTAAACTCACATAAAGGAGAGCTATCCCAAACCCAATCCGTGGCCCAAGGAAGGGGGTTAAAAATGGGAAACCAATGGTAGAAGCTTTACAATGAACTTGGCTTGTGTGCCATTATAATCCCTACCACTGCCCGACTCCACAAAAAGAAGTACCAGCTGGACTTTACACGAGAGCATAGTAATAAATACTTGCTTTAAACAACAACCGGGGAATGATTCCAAAGTAGGGAACCACACAAGCTCATCATAAAGATGCAAATACGTTACTCATAAAGAGTTCACAACACAATCCTTTACCATTGACATAAAGTCACAACCCAATCTTTTATTAATGACATTAAGTCATAACTCAATCTTTTATTAATGACATTAAGTCACATCAAAAGCTTGCACCCATTCACAATTAATCCAAAACACATCAAAAGATGTTTCACAATTCTCTAATAATACTTAGTCACATTCCATAACACAATTGTTCACAAATGAACCATTTTCAATACACTAAGGTGTTCCACACTGTCCATTTAGGTAAACTAGAATGGTACCCAAAACCTAGACCAAGAATACATCCTATTCTTAACCAAACAAAAGGGGAAATTCTGAAATAAGGGGCGAGCGGGCGCTCACACTAGACCGGGCGGACGCTCGACAACTGACCAGGCGGGCGCTCGGCAAGGACCAAGCGGGCGCTCCAGGTCAACATGGATTTTGGTCATGAAACACAAGGTAAGCGGGCGTTCCACTCATGCGCGCGCGGGCGCTCCAAAGGCTAGTGGGCGGGCGCTCGATGCCCACCAGGCGGGCGCTCGGCACCCGATTTGGGCCAAAACTGAACCTGGTTCTTTACATACTCCTTCCGTCCCAAAAGTACTACACATTAACACTTATAACATTCCCATACTTCTTTTGAGTACCAACTCCACCCAGAACATACTCTTACCACTCTTTGAACACAACCCAAACAACTTAGACAATTACTCACTTTGTCCCAAAATTACAAGTATCACCAAATTCATCCAAATCACAAAATTAACACTTACAAGTATCAAGTATAACATATATGACCATTTTAACATTTAAAGGGGAATTAGTAACTTACCTATTTCCGGAAAAGTATCGAAAAAATAATATTTGATCGGGTAGGAATGACATATTCAACGCCCTGATCATTTTTATGTAATTAGTTTTTAAAACAGAGAAGTAATTAAAAAGATAAAAATTAAAATAGGATGAAACTTACCTTTTCTTTCTTGAACCAGAGAAAAATCAGTTGGGGAAATATGTATGCAATGTAAGCGCAGAGAGAGAGATGGGAGGATAAGAGTGTTTTGATATTTTCCAAGTTTCACTTAAGCCCTCCTAGTTTCATTGTAAACAATTAAACCCCTCTAGTTATATTTTCACAAAGAACCCCATAATTTCAACTTAATCAATTAACTCCCTTAACACTTGTTACTACTAACCAAGTAAATAACACAATTAATCAAATAATGTGTGCAAGTCATAAAATATGATGCAACACATAAAATGCACACATAATGTCAAATTAAAATCCCCCAAAATATAAAGTAAATAGGACGGGTTTTGGGGTCGTTACAAATATCGCTTCCGTTCTGCGTCAGAGTAACTCTGTTGATATGAATTCATTTTCATCTCAAGTGTTCCTAGTCCAATAAAGTCTCGTGACCTACCTCACGAGGCATTGATCGTATGAGCAGTCCCTCTTGCCACTTTTTTTTATCTAGACCCATAAACTCAAAACACGCGATTTCAGAGTTTATAATATTTTTTAAATTGAGATAGTCAATTTAATTAACATGGATGATAACATATTGACTGCCCCTTCGCTATTCACTGGTAGTCACGGTCGGTTATTATATTTTGATTTATTTTTTACTGTAATATGATCGTGAAATTTGTGACATTTGATGGAGAAAATCTCCCTCTAATTAAATTAACCTATCAAGTGTACTAGTTACCGATGTAGTAGTATGCACAAGCAAGAGTCGAATCCACAGAGACTATATTGGAAAACAAGAATGTAAATTAAAACAGAAAAATAAAATATGGAGTTTTGGTTTTTTATTTATTTATAACTACTAAAGCAATAACTAAAATTAAACTAATAAAACAAATAAAATCAAGATTAACGAATAGATTCACAAATTGGATTCACAAATACTTTCACTCTATGCTATGCTCCTACTGACAAAATCAATCTCATTCTTGGGTTCGTTCACAAAAGTAAGAATTGGGACGGTTCGGTCGCCGGATTGCAATTCTATAGCTCTTTTTATGAAATACCTTCTATTACGGCAGTATAACAAGCAAAGAACGCGTTAAGAATTTAAGAACATATGAACCTACACTATTATGATTTCTATTACGGCCTCAATCAAGTATAATTATCAATTTAGTGACCTAATGTATTAATTGCCCATATTACTGCAACAAGAAATACCCAAAAATTCTAAAGCCAATTTATATCTTAACATATAACTGAAACTAAAGAATTTAGAATGAATAATATTTTGATAAACAAGAATAAGAAAGAATGGAAGAATTAAATCTATAGCATAGAGATCAAGTATTGTTACTACCAATTCATGAATCTAAGAAATTAACTACTAATAATAATAAAATCAAGAACAAGAAAAATAATAAAGAACATCAAAACCTAGATTAAATTGATGAATCCTTGTTACAATCTTGAATCTTGACTAAAAGTATGTATAAAGTATGAATAAAATAAATTGGATTGAGTGTATATTTATACTAGGGCTATTGAATCTTGACTAAAAGTATGTATAAAGTATGAATAAAATAAATTTGATTGAGTGTTATATTTATACTAGGGCTAAGGAGGTGTAAAAATAGGAAAAATCCTAAGATTCCTTGTTGAAAAAGGAGAAAATAAGTGCTGATGGCCGAAATTCCCCAGGAGCCCCTGGTATTTTTGAGTTTCCAGAAAAACTCTTCGAAAATTCCCCAAAGATCCTCCAGAAATTCCATAAAAGTCCCTGGAATTTTGGAAATTACTGAAAAGCCCATCGTAATTTGGATAATTCCTCAAAGGTCCCTGGAAAATTCCCCTAAGGTCCCTGTCTATGTGTGCGCATGAAGTGTGCGGATGGAGGATCAGCATATGTGGAATTTTCTGGGGTTAAATCTGGTGTTGTACCCTTGCTTCGATGACTTGTACATTTTACGCGCAAACTTCCGGAGGCCATAACTTCTTCATACGAACTCCGATTTGGACGTGTAAACTATCGTTGGAAAACTCTTTTCGAGTAATATCCAATGTCATTGATTTCTCAGAAGTCACATCTATTTATCTTTATGTTTTGGTCCGTTCTTTATCATCCTTTTTCGCACTTTAACGCTCATGAATCCATACATTCTTTCGCTCCTTCCCTATACTCATATACACTCCAAAAACTATCAAAACACCCAAGGTTGAGCATTTTATAAGTCATAAAAGTATATCATTTGGATGGATAAAAACACATCCATCAACATTCAAAACTATTGACCGTAATTCTACATTTGTGTATTGAAGAGTATGATGTTATATGGAAATGTGAATCCTCTTGAATGCATCATCAATTGTCCCCACTATTGTACCAAAACATGTCACTCCAAATTGAATTCCAAAGGCTTAATCTGGCTAAGAAAGGAAGAGTGAATGAGGATGTTCTATTTTTTAAATTTTTTAAATTTTTTTATAAAGTTGTTGCAACAACAAAAAAATTGTTGATTACATGTAAGAGCTAAGAACTGCCAACTCCAAGTTCTAACTTTGCATGGCAAAAGCAAAGAAATTTCAAACCATTCGATATGTCTTGCATCACCTAACATTTATGGGCTGGACTCTTGTGAGATCGTATCACGGCGTGAGATGGCTCACAGCCAAGCCAAGCCAAGCCGCCGAGCCAGTCAAGACAATTTTTTTTTTTTTTTTTTTTTTTGCCCCCAACTTTTTTTTCCCTGCCATTTTTTGCTTGCCAGCAAAAGTAACACTTTTTATAAAGAAATGTAACATTTTTTTCTTATATGTAACACTTTTTTTTTTCAAAAATGTACTACAAATTTACTGAAATAGATTAAAGATAACATGAGATTGACTACTAAACTAATGTAAAATTTTATAATAATGAATGTAACATTTTTTTTCTCAATTGTAATACTTTTCTAGGGTTTTACATTCAATTAAAATGCAAAAACCGATTATATACATGATTTTTTACTCTTTTTTAAAGGAAAAAAGTAACATTTTCTAACTACAAAAACTATTTTTCTGTGCAAAACTGCTGTTACATCTTACAATAAAGTGTTATTTTTTAAGACTAAACTGTTACTTTATTCATAAAAATGTGTTACATTTTTTACGACGAGCAGCTCACTTTTTTGGTGTGATAAAAAATATGTTTTTCTTAAAAAAAAAATGAAATCATATCATGACCCATCTAGTTTTATTCGTCTCGCCGAGACGAACACAACGATATTTTTAGAATTTTTTTTCAACTTCAAAATCTTAAGATATCGCATTTTTAAGCCATTGGAATTTTTTTTTACCCACGACACGTGTCACGATTTGAGAGGAGGAAAAAGTAAAGTAGGAGAGAGAATTAGTGGGAGAGAATAGTGAATTGATTGGTGTTGTGAGTATAAACGTAAAATAGGAGAGAGAATGAGTGAGGTGAATAGTAAAGATTCTTTGCCATTTTAGTTAGGAATATGACTCTTATTCTGGGACGTACCAAAATGAAAAGTAGGACTCTTACTCTGGGACGGAGGGAGTACAAGATGGCGGTCACATAGCGAGTATGGGTAAGATCCATGGGTGAGATCCGTCTCACAAAGTGAGGCGGTCTCACCCAAGTTTTTGCCAACATTTATTTAGTCACTAGCAAATTAACTAAAGGACAACATTTTAATCATTTAAATATCATTCCGTATATGGTATTTATGAATATACTGTATATGGTGATTACCTTTCGAAAAAAAAAAACCCGAATATATATGGTGATACCATTTTTGTTTTGATTGTGATAATTTATATAGTGATTAATTTATATTGTGTCATACAAGCTAAATACTCACTCTATCCCGAAAAGATGGTGCCTATTTTTTCATTGTTAGTTTGAATGAACTTTGAGCAACAATTTAAGTTAATTTTGATTATCTGAATGATAATCTGAAAATTGGTATTGATAGTTTTTATAATGGTGAATCAATAACAAGTTGTAAATTGTCATTAAGATAAATAAAAGTAATCTAAACTATTGCTCAAATTTCATTCATAAAAACAATAAAAAACGAGAGACTAACTTTCCGAAACAGGGAGAATGGTATGTTTGATTTGGAGGAAATATCATGTGTTCTAGTACGAGTTGAGCTTTTCCTTTGTTAAGAGGTTATAGTTGAGCTTTTCCTTTACGCCAACAAATTTTTGCTCATTTTCAGTGGCGAAGCTAGAAATTTTTGGAAAGAGGTTATAGTTGCTTTTGGGATTGATAAGCCCGAATCTAATAGACCCTAAGCTCGTGTGGACCGGACAGATCGGGCTAACATAGACCGAGTATCATAAAAAGAACCAAATCGGTTGAAACTAAGGGGAAGCCCTAGATAAGAGGCAGCCCTGATTGACAAGCCCGCAGCGAGGAGATTTGCCTCCCGCTATCTCTTGGTCAGATTCTTATAGACCAAGTAATCTCTCCGTATCTAGTACAGTCCACCTGGGGTATACGTCCAAGCAGACGTTAACGCATCGTACCTGTCGGACCATAACTGGCAGTCATGGAATCATAGCTCACCAACAATATCTTAGTTTTCAGTTGTTGGTAGTGGTGCCCTAGGCACGTTTAATAAACGTTGTAATTATTATCATTTATTTCATATCAATAAAGAGATGTTTTGATTATTATTGTTGTTCATGTTTACTTATAATAATCTCCGTCCCTAGTACTTGTTAAGCACTATTATAAAGGCTAAATGATCATGGGATGATCATGTTAGATTTATGGGTACTTGTTTGGAACAAGGTACTGGACATGACCCGCTGTATGAGATTTATGTCATGGTCTAAGTCGTACATATATCTCATATTAGTTACGTCATTCGAATCCTTAGACATGAAGTTATTATAGTCTTCCACTTGATGAACATTATGTTTGACATATTCAAACGCTACCTTTAACCAGGTAGTTATAAAGGGTATGATTGGCATAATCGGATTCACGTAGGGAAGAATAATAAGCTAAATGGATTTGTTCCTCTTCGGAGAGATCTCAAGCTTAGGCCTCTCGTAGGAATGATGTTGATGAAAATTTTTGGCCGGACTCATATGAATTGATTAGATCAATGTCATTTGGATTATCAACATATTCGGAATCGAGAAAGTATTGAATAAAAACAAGTTGACCGTTTGACCATGACTTGTGTTCAATGAGATCGTGGACAAAGGATTGTGACGTATTCTAAAGGAATGCGAACTTGTATCTAGTTATACTATTTGGGTAGGTATGACGGTTTGCTAGAACCTAATCATATCTTATGGATTCATGTTAGAACTCATTGCCAACTTAGTATAATCCTAGAGGGTCACACACAATAGAACGAATCCTTAAAGGACTACATTGGAAATTAAGGCTCTCTGATCCTGGTGTGAGACCGCACAAACCAGGCTGGGCGGCCGCACATGTTTGGAACGACCGCACACCTGATTTTGGGCGGCCGCATAGTGAGTCGGGACAGATTCCTGATTTAATTAGGAAAATGATTTTGGACGGGTTTTGACACAAGTTTCCTATTTGGAATAGGTCTAACTTATATATAAACAGCCAACTTCGGCCAGAACTCAACCCTAGCTTTTGTGCAAGTCTCCAAAGAGTTTGAGAGAGTTTTATTTTGTTCTAACACATCCTAGATTGAAGAACAAAATAATACACAAAATAATATTCCATATAGTTCATATTAATTGTGAAAACGTGTTTCCCAATTTTGGTCTAGCAACCAAGATCAAGTGTTCTTGATATTCGTTCAAGGTGTGGATACCGCTAGAGGGTGAAGCTCATCATCTTCAAAGTTCGTGTTCTTACTTGTTCGTGATTAAAGCTTCAATTTCTCCACCTAGATCAAAGACCAAACTCAAAGTCATCAAGGGTTAGTCCTTCTAGTATTCATATTGCAAGTATTTGATTTAATCATATGAACGGATCTATAGGCTTTGGGTTTCATAAAATTTTAAATGCTATTTTCCGCTGCGCATGTTACCCTGGAAACCCAACAGTGGTATCAGAGCCCCGTTCATGTTGATTATTTCAATACCTAGATCATGTTGTGTGTATATAAATTGTTTATGTGCTTAGCATGATATGAATATTGGATTATATGATGTTTATGTGTTATATGATTTTATGTGGTTTATTGTTTTACAACTTTAATCGCACTATTCAATCGCACTAAAAATTATGATGGATTCTGAATTGTTTGATTATAAATTTTGATTGGATCAAAGTTTTGATAATCGGGGAAAAACAATTTTGAGACAAATTTTCGAACTTTAAAAATTCTGTCTGATGCTACTGTGCGACCGCACAGAAAATCTTGGGCGACCGCACAAGTTTGGGCGACCACACAGTTTTTCTTGGGCGGCCGCACAGTTGTCAGGATTCTGGTTTTTGATTTTCGGTGAGAGTCAGAATCTGGAATTTTGATGGGGTCCGACCGGACCAGTGACAAGACCAGGCCAGACCTGCTGGTCTGGAGTGGGTTTTGGGCAGTTGGTTTGGGTGTGGATCTTGGGGTTTGATTTTCCTATTTGTTTTAGTTTGTGATTCTAAGATTGGTTCAAGGTTTGGATGGCTAATCTACGTTCATCGAGATTGTGTTTCCCAAACTTGATCGCAATCAAAGTTTCAAAGATAAAACGAAGCTAGAATTATGAAGAGTTCATAATTGCTAAAATTGAGAAACAAAGTTCTTGATTCAAAGATTGGAGATCCATGTGGAATTGTGGATGCAATTGGCCTACGTTCATCGAGACCATCTATTGCTTAGTTTCGGCCACATGGACTACTTTCTTGGTTTCTTGAATTAGGGCGGATGTGGATGCCTTATGGCTTAGTTTCGGCCGCACTTCTTATTGTCTTGATTTGGAGATAATAACCAAAGTTGAAATAGTCTCATCCTCAAAATTATAGAGAAACTAAAGACACATAAATATTATGCTTAAATTAATGGAGATTAATTTAGTGGTTAAACTTGATGCGTAACATGTTTATATTATGTGCTCATAAATGTGTTATATGCTATATGTGATGAACCTTCAAAAAAAGTTTTAAGTCCTTCTGCCATGCCATGATTAAAACACTTGTTTATACATGGGTAATTTTGTGTGGGCTCGCCAAAGCGAGGTGCATTGATTTTACTCATGTATGAGCAAGATGAGTGAATAAGAGTTTCCTATGCGTTCAAAATGGTTGGACTTAATTAAGCGTCAAAACAGTTTTGGGCTTAAGGCAAAGATGAGATTTAACATGCTTTTGAAATTTGATTTCTTAAAGAATCTCATGAAAAGAACTGAGAATCATATGAGATATGATTGACAAGAGTTGTCTACCTAATTAATTTGATTTTGAGCGGTGCGCCAATTCGTACTTAAAATTAAATTAAAGCGGGATCTTAACCCATTTAAATTATAATATACATTGGATGTATAAAGAAGGTTGTATAATTTAGTGGGAGTATTTTTGGAAAAATACATTGTTTATCTCTTTAATGAAAATTGGTACTTATTAAATTTTGGAAATTTTGCATAATTGTAGATAATGACTAACAACACTCAATCAATTTCGTTGCGATCGATCCTTGAGAAGGATAAGCTCCAAGAGAATGGTACGAACTTCATGGATTGGATCCGTAGCCTAAGAATTGTTCTTATGCAAGAAGATAAGTTGTACATTCTCGATGGGCCTCTTCCTGCTGAACCAGAACCTACTGCCCCTAGGGCAGAAAGAGACAGTTACAAGAAACATCGTAATGATTTTAGAGATGTAAGTTGTCTCATGCTTGCTACTATGTGCTCAAAACTCCAACAAAGTTTTGAACATTTGGAAGCCTATGAGATAGGCGTGGAGTTAAGAGCCATATTTCAAGAGAAAGCTAGGCAAGAGAGGTACAAGACCATTGTTGCATTCACTTCTTGCAAAATGAATGAAGGGCAACAAGTGAGTCCTCACATGCTTAAAATGAAAGGTTATGTAGAGAATCTTGAGAAACTTGGCTATCCAATTCCATTGGAGCTAGCCACGGATCTCATTCTTAATTCATTGCCTAAAAGTTATAATCAGTTTGTGATGAATTATAACATGCATGGAATGGATAAGAATCTCTCCAAGTTGCATGGGATGCTTAAAACTGCGGAGATGAAGATTATGGAGAAAGGTTCTCCTGTGCTCTTGGTTCATGATGGGAAGAAGGCTGGTGCCAAGGGAAAGGGTAAGGCAAAAGTTGTCAAACCCAAGATAAGCAAGGCAAGGGTTGCCAAGGCTTATGAGGCAAAACCCGATTCACAAAAGGATGCAATCTGTTTCCATTGTCAAGAAATTGGTCATTGGAAACGTAATTGCAAGGCTTTCTTGGAAGAGCAAAACAAGAAGAAGAGCAGCAAGGCTGCGTCGCTTCAGGTATCTATATGATAGATATTCTCCTTTCTACCACTGATTCTTGGGTATTGGATACCGGATGTGGTTCTCACATTTGTTTAAATGTGCAGGGACTAAAGAATAGGAGATTACTTAAAGAGGGTGAAGTAGACCTACGCGTAGGAAATAGAGCAAGAGTTGCTGCATTAGCCGTAGGGACTTATGAAGTCACTTTACCTTCCGGTTTAATACTTGTTTTGAACAATTGCTATTATGTACCGGATTTAAGTAGAAGTATTATTTCAATTTCTTGTTTGGATAATGAAGGTTTTAAGTTTCTTATTGAGAATAAGAAATTTTCTATTTTAAATGATGTGCTTTATGGTATTGCAAATTCATTTAATGGCCTTTATATCTTGGATGTCAAGAATGAAAATAATGAAAATGTCTATCATATAAATAAGAAATCTAAACCTAATGATGTAAATCATTCTTATTTGTGGCATTGCCGTCTTGGTCATATCAATGAGAAGCGTATCTCAAAACTCCATGGGGACGGTCTCTTAGGTTCATGTGACCTTGGGTCATATGACACTTGTGAGTCGTGTCGTCTTGGAAAAATGACTAAGACACCTTTTACCAAGCTAGGTGAAAGGGCAAGCGACTTATTGGGGTTGATACATTCCGATGTATGCGGACCATTAAGTAGCAATGCTAGGGGAGGATTTCAATACTTCATAACCTTCACTAATGATTATAGTAGATTTGGGTATGTTTACCTAATGAAACATAAAAGTGAAGCATTTGAGATATTTAGAATATTTCAAAATGAAGTAGAAAAACAACTTGGAAAAAGTATTAGACAAAGACTCATGTGAGAACAAGGGGATCCGTCTCATGGGTGAGACGGGTTGGATCCTTGCCAATGACCCGGTCCATGAACAAGTTCCAAGGCCCATGGGGCATAACCCGCCACGTGGCACCCTTTCATAGGTTCTTTTTTTTTTTTGCTGCTGTTGCTCCAGGACCCATGGGCGACCCTGCCACGTGGCAGTCTCTCATAGGCCCGATTTTTTTTTTATTTTTTTTTATTTTTATATTTTCATTTTTGGTTTTTTCGGTTTTTGAAAAGTAATAGTTACTATAACTAAAAGTAACAAACGTGTTACTTATATGTAATAGTTTGTATACAGAAAAGTAATACATATATACAGAAAAGTAACAGTGTTTTTACTATGTTTTTTTCGTTTGCCAAAAGTAATACTTATTTACAACTAAAATGTAACGAACGTGTTACTTATATGTAATAGTGTTTATACATAATTTGTAATACATATGTATAGAAAAGTAATATTATATCTATATGTTTTCATAAGTTACAATGGGGTTCAATTTATCATGATACATGTAAAAGTATTACATTATCTATAGAAAATCTATTACAATTTTCATCTATCAAAGTGTTACATTTACTTGTATAAACAATTACATTCATATACATAAGTTATTATTTTTCAAATGTTACTTTTTCCTAAAAAATAAAATCAAAATACACAATATTTTACATTTTTGCAAAAGCACTATTATATTTCAGTATAAATTATAATTACATTTAGATATTGTTTGGGTTACATGTAATTATAGTTAGTATTACATTTGAAAAAATGGGTAAAAACGAGCTTATGTTTTTTTAAAACGGGTATTACGTTTACTTATGAACAATGTTACTTTATATGTATACAGTCATTACTTTAAGAGATGGTAACTATTACTTTTGGTAAACCACTGAAAAGCCGAAAAAAAGATATAAAAAAAAAAAAAAAAACATTTTTTTTCTGCCACGTGGCGGGTCATGCCCATGGGTCAAGTTCCGACCCGTCTCACCCATGAGACGGATCCCCTTGTTCTCATGGGAGACCACCTCAAAGTATTAAGGCACTTCGATCAGATCGAGGTGGAGAATACTTGAGTCATGAATTTGATGATCATCTAAAGAATTGTGGAATAGTTTCACAATTGACTCCACCCGGAACACCACAATGGAATGGTGTGTCCGAGAGGAGAAATCGGACTTTGTTAGACATGGTTCGATCAATGATGAGTCAAGTTGATCTTCCAATATCCTTTTGGGGTTACGCTCTAGAAACCGCTGCTTTCACACTAAATCGTGTTCCAACTAAATCGGTTCAAAAGACTCCATATGAGATGTGGAGCGGAAAGAAGCCTTGTCTGTCTTTCATAAAGATTTGGGGTTGTAAAGCTTTTGTCAAAAGACTTGTCTCAGACAAACTTGCACACAAATCTGATAAATGTATTTTCGTGGGATATCCTAAGGAAACTAAAGGATATTACTTTTACAACCAAACGGACAACAAAGTGTTTGTTGCCCGAACTGGTATCTTTCTAGACAAAGAATTTCTCTCCAAAGAAATCAGTGGGAGTAAAATAAATCTTGAATCGAGACCCAGAAAATGACATCGAACCGATAGTGAAACAAGAACAAGAACCACAAGGAGTTGTGGAACCTGTTCAAAATACACAAGTAACTCGTAGATCTAGTAGGTTACGATCCGAGCCCGAGAGATATGGATTTCTCGTAACGAATAGTAATGAGGTGGAAATCATTGAGAATGATGAACCGACAACCTACCAAGAGGCGATGTCTTCTCCTGATTCGGATAAGTGGCTTGGAGCCATGCAATCTGAATTGCAATCCATGCAAGATAATCAAGTTTGAAACTTGATTGATGCGCCCGAAGGTGTAAAAACCATAGGATGCAAATGGGTCTTCAAGAAGAAGACTGACATGGATGGGAAGGTGCATACTTACAAAGCTAGACTTGTACCGAAAGGTTATAGGCAAGTTCATGGTATTGACTATGATGAAACCTTTTCACCCGTAGCAATGATCAAGTCTATAAGAATTTTGCTTGCCATTGCCGCATATCATGACTATAAAATATGGCAAATGGATGTCAAAACCGCTTTTCTAAATGGAAAACTACAAGAGGATGTGTATATGACACAACTAGAAGGTTTTGAACAGAATTCTAAGGTATGCAAATTGCAGAAATCCATTTATGGATTAAAGCAAGCTTCTAGGAGTTGGAATCTCTGTTTTGATGAATCGGTCAAAGAGTTTGGTTTCATCAAGAACGAAGATGAGCCTTGTGTATACAAGAAGATTAGTGGGAGCATAGTGATATTCATGATTTTATATATGGATGACATATTACTCATTGAAACGACATTCCTACACTTCAGTCCGTAAAGACTTGGTTGGGAAAGTGTTTCGCAATGAAAGATATGGGTGAAGCCGCATATATACTTGGCATTAAGATATATAGAGATAGATCAAGGAAGCTACTTTGTTTAAGCCAAAGTAGATACATTGACAAGGTCATTAGAAGATTCCGTATGGAAAATTCTAAAAGAGGTACCTTGCCGGTGTTACATGGAGTTTCTCTAAGCAAGACTCAATGTCCTAAGACAAAAGATGAGCGTGAGAAAATGAATGATGTTCCATATGCTTCGGAAATTGGGTCCATCATGTATGCCATGATCTGTACTAGGCCGGATGTATCTTATGCTTTGAGCATGACAAGTAGATACCAATCCGACCCCGGAGAAAATCACTGGGTGGCTGTAAAATCGATTCTTAAGTACTTGAGAAGGACTAAAGACTCGTTTTTGGTCTATGGAGGAATGGAAGATGATCTCGTTGTAAATGCTTACACGGATGCAAGCTTCCAAACCGACAGAGATGACAGTCGATCGCAATCTGGTTTTGTGTTAATGTTAAATGGTGGAGCTGTAAGATGGAAGAGTTCCAAGCAAAGTACAACCGCTGATTCTACAACGGAAGCTGAGTACATTGCTGCATCGGATGCTGCAAATGAAGCTGTTTGGATTAAGAAGTTCATCACTGAACTTGAAGTGGTTCCTAGTATTGCTAATCCAATAGACCTTTATTGTGATAATAATGGTGTTATTTCTCAAGCAAAGGAACAAAGGGCACATCAAAAATCCAAACACATACTTAGGCGTTACCATGTCATTCGAGAAATCATTGACAGAGGTGAAGTGAATATATGCAAAGTACCTACTGATGACAATGTCGCGGATCCGCTAACAAAGGGACTTCCACAAGCTAAACATGAAGGTCATGTTAGGTCCATGGGTATTAGATACATGAGAGATTATTGGTAGTGGTGCCCTAGGCACGTTTAATAAACGTTGTAATTGTTATCATTTATTTCATATCAATAAAGAGATGTTTTGATTATTATTGTTGTTCATGTTTACTTATAATATTCTCCATCCCTAGTACTTGTTAAGCACTAGTATAAAGGCTAAATGATCATGGGATGATCATGTTAGATTTATGGGTACTTGTTTAGAACAAGGTACTAGACATGACCCGCTGTATGAGATTTATGTCATGGTCTAAGTCGTACATATATCTCATATTAGTTATGTCATTCGAATCCTTAGACATGAAATTATTATAGTCTTCCACTTGATGAACATTATGTTTGATATATTCAAACGCTACCTTTAACCGGGTAGTTATAAAGGGTATGATTGGCATAATCGGATTCACGTAGGGAAGAATAATAAGCTAAATGGATTTGTTCCTCTTCGGAGAGATCTCAAGATTAGGCCTCTCGTAGGAATGATGTTGATGAAAATGTTCGGCCGGACTCATATGAATTGATTAGATCAATGTCATTTGGATTATCAACATATTCGGAATCGAGAAAGTATTGAATAAAAACAAGTTGACCGTTTGACCATGACTTGTGTTAAATGAGATCGTGGACAAAGGGATTGTGACATATTCTAAAAGAATGCGAATTTGTATCTAGTTATACTATGTGGGTAGGTATGACGGTTTGCTAGAACCTAATCATATCTTATGGATTCATGTTTGAACCCATTGCCAACTTAGTATAATCCTAGAGGGTCACACACAATAGAACGAATCCTTAAAGGACTACATTGGAAATTAAGGCTCTCTGATCCTGGTGTGCGACCGCACAAACCAGGCTGGGCGGCCGCACATGTTTGGGCGACCGCACACCTGATTTTGGGCGGCCGCACAGTGAGTCGGGACATATTTCCTGATTTAATTAGGAAAAGGTTTTTGGACGAGTTTTGACACAAGTTTCCTATTTGGAATAGGTCTAACTTGTATATAAACAGCCAAATTCGGCCAGAACTCAACCCTAGATTTTGTGCAAGTCTCCAAAGAGTTTGAGAGAGTTTTATTTTGTTCTAAGACATCCTAGATTGAAGAACAAAATAATATTCCATATAGTTCATATTAATTGTGAAAACGTGTTTCACAATTTTGGTCTAGCAACCAAGATCAAGTGTTCTTGATATTCGTTTAAGGTGTGGATACCACTAGAGGGTGAAGCTCATCATCTACAAAGTTCGTGTTTGACACGCCCCCAGGTCCCGGGGTCCCCTAATAGAACCTCGAACCCGGTGGGAGTGACTAACGAGGAACAAGAAACTTAACGACGTTTGTTTAACAAACTGACATGATATATATACTCTAGAGTAAGGAGCTATACTAGCTCACAACACGAGTTCTAGACAAGAAAATTAAAATCAAACTTAAATACATACACAGCGGAAACATGCCTAGCACAAAAGCTGGCATTAAGAGTACTATACAAGATGTGTAATGACAACAAAAACTGAACAAGACTGTCTACCCCAAAATAAGGAGTTACAAAACCCATAATACATCGTCATCACCAAATGTAAAAGGACACAAGCCCCAAAATAATCATGACCTGCGTAGTAAGCTCCCAGCTATGTCGAGCCTCACTGCGCACTATCCTTCCTTTGATCTAAGGAAAACAATTAAACAAGAAACGGGGTGAGATAAATCTCAGTAAGCTATTAGATGCAACTACATGACATGTTATCATGTAATTCAAGTAGATACTCAAGTAATCATATATCAAGTATCATCAAGTAACAAGTATATGAGAGGCTAAGACACTCATTAAGTAGCACATAAGGCTAAACAAGCAAGTTATAAGGATATTGCTTCCTTCCTTATTCCTCCCAAGAATACCATTGTTGTCGTAGCTTGTATTACTTTGACAATCACGATCAATAACAAGAAACTGATTATTCAGTATGTATCAGAAGACCCGGTAACCAGTGTCATTCCCAATATCAAGACTCACGAGTGTTCACGAGGTGTTCAAGAGTTTAGCATTCACTTAAGTCAGGCGTATTGCTCCAACTAAGGAAGCTATGCCCTTACTATGGCCGGTAGTAAGGGGTCAAGCGCAAATACATAGGGACCCGATTGTCACTTAAGCCCCAGCTCTCGCGACAAGCGTGAACCTATATATTTCCGAACAAGCAAGGAGAACCAGCTGGACTCACACAAGAATGTACAAGTAGATATTTACCTGAACTACGGGAGATGAACTAATCCAAATGTAGTGGACTAGCTCAACAAGGAACATGCTTCAAGTAATCAAGAAGTCACCTTGTTATCAAGCAACTATATGCAATGTTTGCACATACACAACAAGAACATGTCTCATACAAGTTAGTGCTTGTTCATAGCACTTTCAAGTTCACTACCATACATATGTATTGGTGTCAAGCCATGTACAAGATTTTATTATCTTATATTCAAGTCTTAATCCATTTCTATGGATGTTCAAGTCATGTACAAGATTTTAAATGTCTTATACTTCAAGTTATAATTCCAATATTTGGACATTCAAGCATGTATAAGAGTTATACATTTACTCTTACAAAATCTCAATCCTATTCTTAGGATGTTCAAGTCTAAGACCTTGTTCTAATGCCCCTAAGGTGCACAATCATTGGATTTAAAACAATTATAACACATTAGTGCTTGTTCATAGCACTTTCAAGACATAAAGAAGAGTTACTACTCTTATACTTAAGTTCTCATTTGAGTTCTTTAAGTATTAATGTTCAAGACTAAGTTCTAATGCCCCCAAAAGGTACATATACACTTGCTAGGACATCTTTTACCAAGGTTATATGCCTTAGGAGGGATAAGCTTTCATTTCAATTTAGGTTTAAAACACTTTAATTGGAACAGGGGACCGGGCGGGCGCTCAAGGTAGACCGGGCGGGCGCTCGTTGAAAGACTTTTGAAACCCAAAACTTCTGGCCAAATGAGCGGCCGCTTGGTCCATAAGTGGGCGGGCGCCTGGTCATATTTTCAGCAAACCTCAATTTCTTTCCCAGGCTTAGAAATCTCCGTCCCAAGCGTAGGAGTAACTTTTTACTAACAATTTAACAACTCTAACAAGGGTATAACACATTCAAACTAGTATTTCCAAGTTCTTTCATTATTCTACACAGTATATTTTTACTCCCTTTGTCCCACAAAAATCATCCCAAACACGAAATTAACATTCACAAGTATCGAGAATAACATTTATGCATGTTATTACAAGCAAGGGGGAGCTAATAACTTACCTAGTCAAAAACCAAAGCGACCCAAATAAATTTCTGATTAGCCTGGAACGCTCTATTCAACGCCACGAATATTAATCCGGGATCAAAATCAAGAACGGATGGGTAATTAAACTCGAGGAGTCGAGAATAGGGTAAAAACCTAACCCTAACTTTGAAACAGAGAAAGAACGAGAAGAAGTTTGAGAATTGCTTTCTCAGTAAAGCAAGCAACAAGATATACTTTGAAACTTTCCAAGAATTGCACTTAGGCCCCTCAAGTTTCACTTTTAACAAAAAGGCCCCTAAAGTCAAATTTTCACAAATGACCCAAAAGTCAAAACTAGACATTTAACCACCTTAATATTCTAAAGCAGTTAAGAATTTAACCCAAGTAAAACTAGCACATAATATGCAAGTTCAAGTATTTAACAAATATGTCAAATATTTAACAAGATTAAGGATGGGCGTTACATCCTCCCCACCTTAAAGAAAATTCGCCCACGAATTTTACTTACCAAAGTTTTCAAATAGGCTCGGGTATTTATCTCGCATCTCTTTCTCGGTTTCCCTAGTAGCCTCTTCAATTTCATGATTCCTCCAAAGGACCTTCGCAATAGGAATCCTTTTGGTACGCAAGACTTGCTCTTTCCAGTCAAGAATTTCAATAGGTTGTTCCTCATAAGACAAATCAGGATGAAATGGAATAACCTCATACTCAAGAACATGTGATTCATCCGCCATATACTTATGAAGCATAGATACATGGAATACATCATGAATACCAGATAAAGAAGGTGGTAAAGCCACTCTATAAACCAACTTCCCAACTCTTTCAAGAATCTCAAATGGACCGATATAACGAGGAGATAGCTTTCCTTTCTTCCCAAATCTCTTTATACCTCTACGAGAAGAGACCTTCAAGAATACAAAGTCACCTACCTGAAATTCAAGATCCCTTCTTCGATGATCTGCATAACTCTTTTGTCTACTCTGAGCTGTGCGCAATCTATCTCGAATAAGTTTCACACTCTCAACTGATTGTTGAACCATTTCAGGACCTAAGAGTCTAGCTTCTCCCACTTCATCCCAGCATATAGGAGATCGACATTTTCTGCCATAAAGAGCCTCATATGGAGCCATTTCAATGCTAGACTGATAACTATTATTATAAGCAAACTCAGCCAAAGGAAGATGAGTATCCCAACTGCCTTTGAAATCCACAACACAAGCACGTAACATATCCTCGAGAATCTGTATAAGTCTCTCAGATTGCCTATCAGATTGAGGATGAAAAGCAGTACTGAAATTCAATTTAGTACCCATAGCACCCTGAAGAGCCTGCCAGAATCGAGAAGTAAAACGAGGATCTCTATCAGATACAATACTCACAGGAACCCCATACAGTCGGACAATCTCCTGAACATACAAAGATGCCAACTGAGACAATGAATATCCCATAGAAACTGACAAGAAGTGAGCTGATTTAGTCAACCTGTCCACTATAACCCAAACAGCACCATGGCCTCGTCTGGTACGTGGTAAACCAGTCACAAAATCCATAGTAATATGTTCCCATTTCCACTCTGGAATTTCTAATGGTTGCAACAAACCTGCTGGACGTTGATGTTCCACTTTTACTTGTTGACAAGTCAAACATTTGGATACATACTCAGCAATTTCTCTTTTCATGTTATTCCACCAGAAATGTTTCTTCAAGTCTTGGTACATTTTAGTGCTTCCAGGATGAATAGTATACTTGGCTTTGTGATCCTCTTCAAGAACTTTCTTCTTGATATCAAGATCAACTGGAATACAAACTCGGCCTCGAAAGGTAAGAATTCCATCATTGTTGAAAGAAAAATCTGGTTGCTTTCCTTCATTCATTCCACTAATGATTTTCTGCAATTCAGAATCAGTTACCTGAGCTTCTTTAATCTGTTGGAGTAAATCTGAAGTAGCCTTTATATTAGCAAAAATAACTCCATGATTTGATTCACAAGGACTCCAATCACATAAGTCTTCAAACATCTTCCATTCACGAATCATCACGCAAGAAATATAAGTCTTTCTGCTCAGTGCATCTGCCACAACATTTGCCTTTCCTGGATGATAAAGGATAGTACAATCATGATCCTTCAATTTCTCCATCCATCTACGTTGTCTCATATTAAGCTCTTTTTGAGAAAACAAGTACTTCAAGCTCTTATGATCAGTAAAGACTTCAAATTTGGTTCCATACAAGTAATGCCTCCATTTATGCAATGCAAAAATAATCCCAGCCAACTCTAGATCATGAGTAGGATAATTCTTTTCATAAGGAGATAATTTTCGAGAAGCATAAGCTATTACCTTGCCATCTTGCATCAGAACACAACCCAATCCTTCTTTAGAAGCATCAGTATAAACCATGAAATGCTCAGAACCACTAGGTAGAGCCAAGACTGGAGCTGTAGTCAAACGCCTTTTCAACTCCTGAAAACTTGCTTCACATTTGTCATTCCACTCAAAAGAAATAGCTTTTCGAGTCATATTAGTCAATGGAGTAGCAATCTTGGAGAATCCCTCTATGAACCTCCGATAATAACTAGCCAAGCCCAAGAAACTACGGATCTCTGTCACTGTAGTTGGCCTCTTCCAGTTTACAACTGCTTCAACCTTGGAAGGATCTACTGCAATACCAGTAGCAGACACAACATGTCCCAAGAATGAAACCTCTTCTAGCCAGAAAGCACATTTGCTGAATTTTGCAAATAATTGTTTCTCACGAAGAACTTGCAATACCACTCTGAGATGTTGTTCATGCTCAGCCCGTGATTTAGAATACACAAGAATGTCATCAATAAATACCACCACGAAACAGTCAAGATATGGCTTGAAGATACGGTTCATCAAATCCATAAATACAGCTGGAGCATTTGTCAAACCGAATGGCATAACAATAAACTCATAATGCCCATACCTGGTACGGAAAGCTGTCTTTGGTATATCCTCAGATCTGATTTTCAACTGATGATAACCACTTCTCAAGTCAAGCTTCGAGTACACTACTGAACCTTGAAGCTGATCAAACAAGTCATCAATATGAGGTAACGGATATTTGTTCTTGATAGTTACCTGATTAAGATCTCTGTAATCAATACACAATCGCAGAGTCCCATCTTTCTTTCTAACAAACAACACTGGTGCACCCCAAGGT
Source organism: Campanula takesimana (assembly GCA_026119855.1). Taxonomy (NCBI): domain Eukaryota; kingdom Viridiplantae; phylum Streptophyta; class Magnoliopsida; order Asterales; family Campanulaceae; genus Campanula; species Campanula takesimana. Next base: position 185,033 of record JAOWBW010000797.1, on the reverse strand, counting down.
GATATACTAGGCCTGATGAAGCCCCTTTCAAGCAATTCCTCAAGCTGTGTTTTCAACTCTCTCAACTCAGCTGGAGCCATTCTATAAGGTGCTTTAGAGATTGGTGCTGTACCTGGTAATAGCTCAATACAGAACTCAAGCTCTCGATCAGGTGGCATGCTATACTCAGAAGAGAACACATCTGAAAATTCAGACACAACAGGAATATCTTCCATCTTGGGAACAGATAAACTCTGGTCAAGTACACATGCGAGATACCCGGCACAACCACGAGATAAAAGTTTTCTAGCTTTTAAAGCAGAAATAACATGTATAGCACATAAAGGCCTATCACCTTCAAAGGTAAAATCAGGCAAACCAGGGATAGAAAAAGTTACTACTTTTCTATAACAATCAACAGATGCATGATGCACATAAAGCCAATCCATGCCAAGAATCACGTCAAAGTCCCTTATAGGTAACACGACTAGGTCAGCAAGAAGGGCATGATCACCCACAAGAACCTCACATTTCTTGTAAACCTCAGAAGCAAACATGCAATCTCCCATAGGGGAAGATACTTCTAGCACATAAGGCATAGAATCAGGAAGAACATGTAAATGCGACACAAAATGAGATGCCACATAAGAATGAGATGAGCCTGGATCTATCAACACTCGCGCTCTCGTACTAGAAAGTAATATAGTACCTCCTATGACCGCAGAAGACTCAGCTACACCCTACTGATCTAGAGCAAACACTCGACCCTGAACTTTTGGTCGACCCCCACTATCTCTCTTGGAACCTGAAGCCTGTTGACTTGTACCCCCAACTTGATTTCCTCTACCTTTAGGGCAATTCTTGACAAAGTACCCCGTTTCACCACAAGATAAACACTTTCCTTGCTTTAGCCAACACTTGTCTTCAGAATGGCCTTCTTTCGAACAAAAACCACATACTTTCCTGGAACCTTGGACTGTTGTCCTCGAACCAGTTGATACACTACCTTTGCCTTCGGTTGGTTGTCGGAATCGACGATCTTGGCGGCCAGATTTACCACCCTTAGAACCAGATCCCTGAGCTTTCTCTGATACACGACCAGTCATGGTTGTTCCCAACTTCACCTTATGTTCTTTAATATCATTTTCAATAGCATAAGCCTTCTCCACTGCTTGATGATAGCTAGTAAGCTGTAGAGAAAGAAGCTGCTTCCTATACTCAGTCCTCAACCCTTTCACAAATCTCTGTGCCTTCTTGGTCTCATTTGGAACTAAGTGATCACAATACCTCGCCAATTCTGTGAACTTGGTAGAGTATTGCCCCACTGTCAAGCTTCCCTGCTCCAGATTAAGAAATTCCATCTCCTTTCTATCTTGGACCACTGTTGGAATAAACTGTGACTTGAATGCTTTAAGAAAATTCTCCCATGTCTGTGGTACACCTTCCAGTTCCCAACTTTTATTCAACACTTGCCACCAATGTTCAGCGGCTTTCTCAAGTTTAAAGGTTGCAAAGGTTACCTTATTACTGTTGGGTTTCGTAGTAACATGCGCAGCGGAATATAGCAATTAAAATTTTAAGAAACCCAAAGCCATGGATCCGTTCATATGATTAAATCAAATACAACAAGATGAATAGAGGAATAACTAAACCTTGATGGCTATGAATTTCTAGCTTTTGAATTTGGTGGTGATTTTGAAACTTGATCAAGAACGCGAACCTTGAAGATGATGAGCTTCACCCTCTAGCGGTATCCACACCACGAACGAATATCAAGCAACTTCTTGATCTTGGTTGCTAGACCAAATTGTGAAACACACTTTCACAATTGCAAGAACTATATGGAATTATGAATATTCTTGTTCTTCACTTTTGGGATCTTAGAACAAGAAAAATAACCTCTCAAAACCTTATGGAGGCACTCACAATCATATGTCTAATGGCTGCTGAAAGGATCTTTAAATAGGTCCCAATCCTTAACCCTTAAGGACTTAGGAATCCTAAATCCCGTCACCAAATTAGGCAACAAGGAATTCTAGCCGACTTGACTGGCACGGTCGTGCCCTATAATCTGGCACGGTCGTACCATCAGGTCCGCGTGATTTCCCCCAGTCGACCAATTTCGGCACGGTCGTGCTTGACTTCTTGGCACGGTCGTGCCAAACATGTCGACAGATTTGCCTTGGTTTGGATTTATGGCACGGCCGTGCCATTTTAAGGTGCACGACCGTGCCAGAGCCAAAACCTGACATTTTTCCATAATTCCAATTTAGTCCTTTATGATTCGTTCTATTTGTGTGTGACCTTCTAGGATTACACTAAGTTGGCAATGGGCTCAAACATGAACCCATAAGATATGATTAGGTTCTAGCAAACCGTCATACCTATCCAAATAGTGTAACTAGATACAATTTCGCATTCCTTTAGAATATGTCATAATCCTTTTGTCCACGATATCATTGAACACAAGTCATGGTCAAAGAGTCAACTTGTTTTGTTCAATACTTTCTCGATTCCGAATATGTTGATAATTCAAATGCTATTGATCCAATCAATCCATTTGAGTCCGGCCGAACATTTCATCAACATCATTCCTTTGAGGGGCCCAAGCTTGACATCTCTCCGTGGAGGGACAAATCCATTTAGCTTATTATTCTTCCCAACGGGAATCCGATTATGCCAATCATACCCTTTATAACTACCGTATTAAGGTAGCGTTTGAATATGTCAAACACAATGTTCATCAAGTGGAAGACTATAATAACTTCATGTCTAAGGATTCAAATGACATAACTAATATGAGATATATGTATGACATAGACCATGACATAAATCTCATGCAGCGGGTCAAGTCCAGTACCTTGTTCCAAACAAGTACCCATAAATCTAACATGATCATCCCATGATCATTTAGCCTTTATACTAGTGCTTAACAAGCACTAGGGACGGGGATTATTATAAGTAAACATGAACAACAATAATAATCAAAGCATCTCTTTATTGATATGAAATAAATGATAACAATTACAACGTTTATTAAACGTGCCTAGGGCACCACTACCAACAATTACCACCTGCACATCTCAAAGCTGTAAAGATCTTCTCAATACTTTCTATCCATTCCTCTGCCTTCTTTGCATCAAATTCCCCGTCAAAACTACGAGGTTTCAACTTCAAGAACCTTGTAAGACGATTAGGATAATCCCAGTCTACATTATCAACCATCTCTTCTTGAGGAGTTATAGATCTCAGCTGATTACTGCCACTTGTACCTTCAGAACTCATTGTACCTGTAGGTAAACACTCGGCGTTAATAACACCCCAAGACTAACCCATAACTAGGCCATAGATCCTATCCAAACTTAGAAAACCAAGGTAGCTAAACAGGGTAGCTAAACCAGGGTAGCTCTGATACCAACCTGACACGCCCCCAGGTCCCGGGGTCCCCTAATAGAACCTCGAACCCGGTGGGAGTGACTAACGAGGAACAAGAAACTTAACGAAGTTTGTTTAACAAACTGACATGATATATATACTCTAGAGTAAGGAGCTATGCTAGCTCACAACACGAGTTCTAGACAAGAAAATTAAAACCAAACTTAAATACATACACAGCGGAAACATGCCTAGCACAAAAGCTGGCATTAAGAGTACTATACAAGATGTCTAATGACAATAAGAACTGAACAAGACTGTCTACCCCAAAATAAGGAGTTACAAAACCCATAATACATCGTCCTCACCAAATGTAAAATGACACAAGCCCCAAAATAATCACGACCTGCGTAGTAAGCTCCCAGCTATGTCGAGCCTCACTGCGCACTATCCTTCCTTTGATCTAAGGAAAACAATTAAACAAGAAACGGGGTGAGATAAATCTCAGTAAGCTATTAGATGCAACTACATGACATGTTATCATGCAATTCAAGTAGATACTCAAGTAATCATATATCAAGTATCATCAAGTAACAAGTATATGAGAGGCTAAGCCACTCATTAAGTAGCACATAGGCTAAACAAGCAAGTTATAAGGATATTGCTTCCTTCCTTATTCCTCCCAAGAATACCATTGTTGTCGTAGCTTGTATTACTTTGACAATCACGATCAATAACAAGAAACTGATTATTCAGTATGTATCAGAAGACCTGGTAACCAGTGTCATTCCGAATATCAAGACTCACGAGTGTTCACGAGGTGTTCAAGAGTTTAGCATTCACTTAAGTCAGGCGTATTGCTCCAACTAAGGAAGCTATGCCCTTACTATGGCCGGTAGTAAGGGGTCAAGCGCAAATACATAGGGACCCGATTGTCACTTAAGCCCCAGCTCTCGCGACAAGCGTGAACCTATATATTTCCGAACAAGCAAGGAGAACCAGCTGAACTCACACAAGAATGTACAAGTAGATATTTACCTGAACTACGTGAGATGAACTAATCCAAAAGTAGTGGACTAGCTCAACAAGGAACATGCTTCAAGTAATCAAGAAGTCACCTTGTTATCAAGCAACTATATGCAATGTTTGCACATACACAACAAGAACATGTCTCATACAAGTTAGTGCTTGTTCATAGCACTTTCAAGTTCACTACCATACATATGTATTGGTGTCAAGCCATGTACAAGATTTTATTATCTTATATTCAAGTCTTAATCCATTTCTATGGATGTTCAAGTCATGTACAAGATTTTAAATGTCTTATACTTCAAGTTATAATTCTAATATTTGGACATTCAAGCATGTATAAGAGTTATACATTTACTCTTACAAAATCTCAATCCTATTCTTAGGATGTTCAAGTCTAAGACCTTGTTCTAATGCTCCTAAGGTGCACAATCATTGGATTTAAAACAAGTATAACACATTAGTGCTTGTTCATAGCACTTTCAAGACATAAAGAAGAGTTACTACTCTTATACTTAAGTTCTAATTTGAGTTCTTTAAGTATTAATGTTAAAGACTAAGTTCCAATGCCCCTAAAAGGTACATACACACTTGCTAGGACATCTTATACCAAGGCTATATGCCTTAGGAGGGATAAGCTTTCATTTCAATTTAGGTTTAAAACACTTTAATTGGAACAGGGGACCGGGCGGGCGCTCAAGGTAGACCGGGCGGGCGCTCGTTGAAAGACTTTTGAAACCCAAAACTTCTGGCCAAATGAGCGGCCGCTTGGTCCATAAGTGGGCGTGACACGCCCCAAGTCCCGGGATTCCCTAATAGAACCTCGAACCTGGTGCGCGTAACTAACAAGAAACAAGAAACTAACGGGAAACAGGAACAATACCTGTTAAAAACAAAAATGACATGATATATATACTCAAGAGTAGGGAGCTAAGATAGCTCACACCAGTTCTAGACCAAGAAAATTAAAACCAAAATGGTTACATACAGCGGAAGACATGCCTAGCAAATAAGCTAGCAACAAGAACTGTCTGAGGACAACAAATACTACCCCAATACAAGCCCAGAGTTTAATTAACTCATACAAGATCGTCCTTACCAGAATATAAAAGGACACTAACTTCGAACAAGAATATCCTGCTGAGTAAGTTCCCAGCTAAGTCGAGCCTCACTGCGTACTATCCCCTGCCTTCCTGGGGGGGGGGAAACAATTAAACAAATAAAGGGTGAGATAAATCTCAGTAAGCTATTAACATGCAACTATATGTCATGTTATCATGCAATACAAGTAGATACTCAACTAAACATATATCAAGTATCATCAAGTAACAAGTATAGGAGAGGCTAAGCCAACCCAACAAGTAATCAAGCTCAAGAAATAATCAGGTAACAAGTAGTCAAGTAGTGTGAGAGGCTAAACCAGCTCACCAAGATGCACATAGGCCTATCACGCATTGTACCTGAATCCTTCCTTATTTCTCCCAAGAATACCATTTGTTGTCGATGCTTTTCTAGCTGAGGACAACCAAGAACAGGAACAAGAGACTGCTGTGCAGTATATAAGAAGACCTGGTAACCAGTGTCATCCACAATAACAAGATCCACGTGGTGTTCAGTACAGTCGCATTCACTTAGGTCAGGCTTATTGCTCTAACCAGTGAAGCTATGCCCTTACTATGGCCGGTAGTAAGGGGTCGGGCGGAAATACATAGGGACCCGATTGTCACTTAAACCCCAGCTCTCGCGACAAGCGTGAACCTATATATTTTCGAACAAGCAAGGAGAACCAGCTGGACTCACCAAGAATGCACAAGTAGATGTTTACTTGAACTACAGAACAGAACTCAGTCCCTTATTAGTGGACTACTCTTTATGCACCATGTAATCATGTATCATGTGCTCACAAGAATATGCACCATGTAACTATGTATCATGTGCTCACGAGAATATGCACCATGTAACTATGTATCATGTGCTCACGAGAATATAAGTACACGTACTCAATTATTGCGAATACCAATCAAGTTTAACTATGGCACATAAGTGTCCATGTAACACGATCAATCCAAGTAAGAGCCCATTTATAACAGACTTCAGTCAAGTAGTAGGGTATATCATTTAGTCACATGCCAAGTTTGCACGTACATATTCATATCACGTTTAACACATTAAAGTGTCTATCACTACACCCTTACTATCAAATAGAGCCCAATACCTTAGACTCTAAACACGTAGTAGAATAGGTCACATTGTACCTAGACACAGTCATACTTCACATATATGTATCGCTAGTAATCGAATACATTTTCTAACACATATTGTGTCCTGTAGTTATTCTTATTACTTAAATCGTAATATTCACGATTATATGAATTATCTTCATATTACACTAGTCCCTATTTTTTCCAGGAACCATTTCAAGACAAGATATCTTCTTTATATTTTATATACTTCATTGAGTATATACACGATTAAAACTAAATCATTTACACTTTAGTGCTTATTTATAGCACTTCCAATATCCACGTATCAAGTTCAAGTATGTAGTAGAGTTAATCATTCTCTATCTAGTTCCATAACCCAATTCTTTGGTTATTCGTACCATGTATCAAGTAATCAAGAAGTAACATTCTATCAAGTAAATATATGCAAGATTTGCATATACACATCAAGACTCTTTCAAGTTTATTACCATACACCTATATTGGTGTCAAGGCACGTACAAGATTTTATAATCTTATTTTCAAGTCTTAATCCAATTATTTGGATGTTCAAGTCATGTACAAGATTTTATTGTCTTATACTTCAAGTTACTGTCTCATCTTAAGACATTCAAGACATTCAGGACATATACAAGATTTTATCATCTTATATCCAAGTTCTCAATCCATTTCTTTGGATGGTTAAACATGTACAAGAGTTAATTATCTTATACCTCAAGTTCAAGCTAGGAAGATGAATTATACATCTTTCACGAATTAATTTCCAATCCTTTTCTTAGGACATTCAAGCTCAAGACATTAGTTGGTACCCCTAAGGGATACAAACATTAACTTCAAGACATATAAAAGAGTTACTACTCTTATACTCAAGTTATCATTTAATTATGATTCAAGTCCACATTTCATTTGTTCACAAAGGGACTATTTTTCAATACTAGAGTGTTCTACAACACTCATCTAGGCCATCTAGGGTAGTACCCTAAACCTAGACCAAGAATACTTCCATTCATTTCCCCGTACCACAAATAATGGTACAATTTTTCTAATAATATTTAAATCAAGTTACTATTTTACCGTCTCACGAATAGGAGTGTAATTTAACAATTTGCAAACCCAGGAGGTTAACCAATTTAAACCAATGTTTCCAATTTTCTTTTGTACGCATAATATTTATACTCCCTTCGTCCCAAAATTACAAGTATCACAAAAATTGCTCAAAACACAATTGTAACAAGAACAAGTATCGGGAATAACATATATGCACGTTATTACAAGTAAGGGGGAGCTAATAACTTACCTAGTCAAAAATCAAGTTGACCCAAATAAATTTCTGATCGGCCTGAAACGCTCTATTCAACGCCACGAATATTTATCCGGGACCAGAATCACGAACAGAGGAATAATTAATCGCGAGGAGTCGAGAGAATTCTCACCCTAGCTTTAGAACAGAAGGAGTATACGCAGAGTGTTTGGGGAAAAATGGTTTCTCAGAGAGAAACCCAAGGTGATATACTTGGACACTTTCCAAGAATTGCAATTTGGCCCCTCAAGTTTTAACTTTGACAAAAAGGCCCCTAAACTTTCAACTTTGACATTTAACCACCTTAATTTTCTAAAGTAGTTAAATAATTAACTCAAATAAAATAGCATATAAATATGCTAGTCAAGAATTTTACAAGCAAGTCAATAATTTAACAAATAAGTCAAATATTTAACGAGATTAAGGGCGGGCGCCTGGTCATATTTTCAGCAAACCTCAATTTCTTTCCCAGGCTTAGAAATCTCCGTCCCAAGCGTAGGAGTAACTTTTTACTAACAATTTAACAACTATAACAAGGGCATAACACATTCAAACTAGTATTTCCAAGTTCTTTCATTATTCTACACAGTAGAGTTTTACTCCCTTTGTCCCACAAAAATCATCCCAAACACGAAATTAACATTCACAAGTATCGAGAATAACATTTATGCATGTTATTACAAGCAAGGGGGAGCTAATAACTTACCTAGTCAAAAACCAAAGCGACCCAAATAAATTTCTGATCGGCCTGGAACGCTCTATTCAACGCCACGAATATTAATCCGGGATCAGAATCAAGAACGGAGGGGTAATTAAACTCGAGGAGTCGAAAATAGGGTAAAAACCTAACCCTAACTTTGAAACAGAGAAAGAAGGAGAAGAAGTTTGAGAATTGCTTTCTCAGTAAAGCAAGCAACAAGATATACTTTGAAACTTTTCAAGAATTGCACTTAGGCCCCTCAAGTTTTACTTTTAACAAAAAGGCCCCTAAAGTCAAATTTTTACAAATAACCCAAAAGTCAAAACTAGACATTTAACCACCTTAATATTCTAAAGCAGTTAAGAATTTAACCCAAGTAAAACTAGCACATAATATGCAAGTTCAAGTATTTAACAAATATGTCAAATATTTAACAAGATTAAGGATGGGCGTTACAGTGTTCTTACTTGTTCGTGATTAATGTTGGAGTAGAGAACCAACTGGGAAATAGCGAGCGGACACAAGGAAGAAATCACGTCGGAGCAGGCTGTTGCCTTGGGCGGCCGCCCAAGGTCATGGTGGGCGACCGCCCACTTAATCAGTCTGGAATCGTCAGCGGGAGCCTTTGTTGGGCGACCGCATACTCATTGTAACTTCAAGATAACATATTATAGTGCAAGATCCTGGCTTAGTAGTGCCCCTAGACGTAGTCAAACATATTGACGAACTGGGTAAACAATTTATGTGTCTTTTGCTCTGTTATTTTCTTGTGCTTTGTTTGTGTGCCATTACTTTCTTGAGGTTATTGCTTGGGTTGTGAGGGTCTAATCCACAACAACTGGTATCAAGAGCTCTGGTTGGAGATCAGGGTTAATCGATCGATTGGTTTCTCGGACGATTGGGGTTTGTCAAGCAATCAAGAATGGGCAAGGATAAACAAGCGGTGGAGAAATTTGATGGTTCTGACTACGGGTTTTGGAGGATGCAAATAGAGGATCTCTTGTACAACAAAGATCTCTATAAGCCTCTAAAAGGAGTCAAGCCGAAAGGAGAAAAGCAAGAAGATTGGGATCTCATGGATCGGAAAGCCCTAGGGGTGGTTAGATCTACTTTGTCGAAGTGGATCGCAAAAACTACCAAGAAGGCGAAGACCACAAAGGAGCTATTGGATTATCTTACTGAGAAATTTGAAACTCCATCTGCTGCAAACAAGGTTGATTTGATACGCAAGATGGGTAGTCTCAAGATGCAAGAGGGAGGATCCTTAGCTAAACACATCGATGAGTTTATGGATGTTATAGACTCATTGACTGCGTTGGATATTACGTTTGATGATGAGGTTCATGCGTGTTTGTTGCTGGCGTCTTTACCAGGAAGTTGGAACGGAACGGTGACAGCGATCAATGCTTCAGCGGGTAAGAACAAATTGAAGTATGATGATGTTAAAGACTTCTTGTTGGGCGAGGAAAATCGTTTGAAGAAATTGGAGACATCGTCTACTTCGGGATCGGCCTTAGCTACTACTAGCAGGGGAAGGCCGGGTACTAGCAATAAAGGGAGAACTGAATCAAGGGAAAACGTAGTGGGTGGTAAGGGCAAGGCCGTGGAGATCAGAGATAAACCAAGGGTCGCGAAAGGATCGGTGCAGTGTTATCATTGCAAGGAGTTAGGACACTACAAGAAGGATTGTCCCAATCGTGGGGGCAATTCGGCGAATGTGATAATCGAAGGTGACGATGTACTGATTCTGAGCGTTTGTAGTGCTCTAGAATCATGGGTGCTGGATTCGGGGGCATCATTCCACTCATGCGGGCATGTAGGGGCGATGGAAAATTACACTTCCGGTGATTTCGGAAAGGTCTATCTGGCGGATGGCGAGCCTTTGGAAATCAAGGGGAAGGGGAATGTCAGAATAGGAGCATCGGACGGAAAGGTCCTACATCTACACGGGGTCAAACACATTTCGGGTTTGAAAAAGAACCTGATTTCAGTTGGACAGCTGGGTAAAGAAGGTTACACGGTAACTTTTAGCTGCAGGAACTGGGTTATTACCAAAGAGGATTGTGAGATCGCTCGGGGTAATAGGGAAGGAAGATTGTATTTGGCGGAAAACACCAAGGATAGCATCGCGGTGGCGTCAGCCAAAGGTGCTACGGATTTGTGGCACTGTCGATTGGGTCACATGGGTGAGAAGGGGGTATCCCGGTAACTTCTCGGTTTGGTGTGTCATATTACATGACCTTCATTGATGATTCGACAAGGAAGGTCCGGGATTACTTCTTAGAAGGGAAAGATAAATCTTTCAGGATGTATAAGAAGTGGAAGGCCTTGGTGAAGAATCGGAAGGGACTCAAGGTTAAAAGCTTGATGTCGGACAATGGTGGGGAGTATGAGCTCGGGGAGTTTAAGGAATACGGTGATGCGAGGGAAATTCGCATGGATATTCCAGACTCGGGTGGGAGCGGCACGGTTCATGATGACCAAGGTAAAGGGGTCACTGAAGATGGACCAAATACTCCAGGACCGGATATTCCGCTGCGTAGATCTAACGGTGAATGTAGATCGGATGCAAAGGCTCCAGGTTTCTTAAGCAAGGTGAAGTTGAAGCTGGGCATAGCTTCAACGGGGCTTGGAGAATAGAGGAGGAGGAAGGTACTACCATGATAGAGGTGAACACTAGGAAGACACCAATGATGAGTTGAAGAACAGATACGGGGCTTGTATACGCGGTTGATCTCAAGGTGGGAGATTGTTGGAGTAGAGAACCAACCGGGAACTAGCGAGCGGACACAAGGAAGAAATCACGTCGGAGCAGGCTGTTTCCTTGGGCTGACGCCCAAGGTCATGGTGGGCGACCGCCCACTTAATCAGTCTGGAATCGTCAGCGGGAGCCTTTGTTGGGCGACCGCCCAAAGGCCAAGCGGGCGACCGCCCAAGTGTCGGGGGCAGTCGGGGCTGAGTCGGTTTTTGGGCCAGATTTCGGGTTTCCTTGTCCGTCTAGGGTTAGGTTTTCATTCTAGGTTTCCTATATAAGCAATGTTCTGCCCCCATACTCATTGTAACTTCAAGATAACATATTATAGTGCAAGATCCTGGCTTGGTAGTGCCCCCAGACGTAGTCAAACATATTGACGAACTGGGTAAACAATTTCTGTGTCTTTTGCTCTGTTTTTTTCTTGTGCTTTGTTTGTGTGCCATTATTTTCTTGGGGTTATTGCTTGGGTTGTGAGGGTCTAATCCACAACAATTAAAGCTTCAATTTCTCCACCTAGACCAAAGACCAAACTCAAAGTCATCAAGGGTTAGTCTTTCTAGTATTCATATTGCAAGTATTTGATTTAATCATATGAACGGATCTATGGGCTTTGAGTTTCATAAAATTTTAAATGCTATTTTCCGCTGCGCATGTTACTTGGAAACCCAACATCAGTGTCCTCTCCTGACAAAGCCAATGAGCTCGCGACATGTGGCATAGCAAGGACAAAGACAGTTAATGCTCAGATCTTATCTCTATGTTCTCTCTTTTTTCCTATAAATACTCCTTACCGCCCCCCAACAGCAAGGTACGTGCTCTAAACCTAATCACACATACAAGGCTTTCACAGGCCTTTTCCTTAGGTTTTCCTCAGAGATCTCATTCTCATACCCGAGAGCCTAAGCCGGATTCAAACCCGGCTTTGGTTTTAACGGTGTTCTTGTTTGTGTTGTGATTCAGGATCAGGAGACATCAAACCGGAGATCATTCTGCTTGACCCCAAAATTTAGGGCGTCATCAGGGTGTAGGGACCGCGACCACCACCACCACTCTCCCACATTAGTATGATATTGTCCGCTTTGGGCCCAGCCCGCACGGGTTTGTTTTTGGGCATCCCCCAATAGGGATGGCCAAACCGGACTGGAACCGGACCGGAACCGTCGAACCGGGCCGGAACCGAAAAAACTGTAACCGCCATGAACCGTCACGAAAACCGGAACCGTGGGAACCGGAACCGTTTTGAATAAGGGCCGGTTATGGTTCAACCCCCCAAAAAACCGTGAACCGGCGGTTCCGAACCGCCCAACCAAACCGCGAACCGGAACCGTCTGAACCGTCAGTAAAACCGTTAAAAACCATCAAAATCATTAGATTTCGAACAGTTTCATCAGAATTAACCGTTACTAATGGAAGGTTGACAAGAAAAGTTGTGTTTTGACTGATTTTTTTGCCAAAATCAGTGAATGAAAATAATAAAAATGTGTTTTGACTGATTTCTAACAGTTTCATCAGAATTAACCGTTAAAAAACCATAAAAAAATGAACCGTGGAACCGAACCGGAATCGGACCGGAATCGAACCGGAACCGGATTGTGACAACCGGAACCGGAACCGGTGTAACCAAGGGCCGGTTAAGGTTCACATAAAAGCCGAACCGGAACCGGCAGTTCCGAACCGGAACCGTAACCGAAACCGTGTTTGGTCATCCCTATCCCCCAAAAGGCCTCATACTAATGAAGTGGGTGGGTGCTCTTATATACCTTGCAATTATTTCCTCAATTGCCGATGTGGGACTTTGGGTTGCACCCTAACAATCCTCCTCTCAAACCAAGGACCACACCGCTATGGCCCGCAGTGTTTCCTCTGGCCCATATCGGCAAACGCTTGTACCAACCGCCCGCGAAACACCATCGCCCTCGATTGCAAGACTCGATTCGCTATGTCGCACAAGGGGAACCCCACCATATAAAGCACACACACGGTCCACCCGGTCGGGCCCATCCGAACCATGGCTCTGATACCACTTGTAGGGACCGCGACTACCACTACCACTTTCCCACATTAGTATGATATTGTCCGCTTTGGGCCAAGCCCGCACGGATTTGTTTTTGGGTCAACTCCCAAAAGGCCTCATACTAATGAAGTGGGTGGGTGCTCTTATATACCTTGCAATTATTTTCTCAATTGCCGATGTGGGACTTTGGGTTGTACCCCAACACAGGGATGATCATAATAATCGCGGTATACAAATGTAGCATAAAGCGAGTCGAAAATATAATTTAGTGCATTTGTTTTCAAAATTAAAGGGATCAAAATGTAAAAATCCTTCATCTTAAGTAGTATAATGCAATTTTCTAATATTTTAGTTGTTAAAATTGACACATTCGAAAATTGAAGAGGGTTGACCTCCATGGGCTTGCCTTAGCTTCACCACTGCTCCTTCCTTCCTCCCTACGGCTCCGATTTATCACATTGTCTTTTCATTTTTTGTGTTGCTTAGATCAAATAAAAATCTGTGGATCCCTCTAGCTCAAAAAAAATTCGTTCGTCGAGCACAAAATAAAATGAGGTGGTAAAATCGGAGCCGTCAAGAGGAACTCTTGGAGCTAAGCGGGAGCAAGTTCGAATTCCTCTGCATACATAAAATTGAAAACCTATTATCAAACTGACGCCCTTTGTATGATTGAAAATAAGAACATGGAAACTCTAGATCACTTACTAAGCAAGATCAAAAATTAACTTTGAGTAACAAGCAAGATTTTATGAAATTATTAAGCATGAAAATAATAGCCAATAGGGGAAAGGATGAAAACATGCAAAAACTGGACCCCATGACAAATATTTAAAATCAAGAACTCAATCCAATAAATAAATAAATAAATAAATAAATAAATATACTAATTACTTTCTCTTTTCATACCAATTTCACTAATTTTATTTTGTGTTTTAATAGTAAGTCTCACTTTTTTAAAATGCCCACCTTTTTTATTTACCCTATTTCACTTGTGATACTCATACAATTATATTATTAGTATTCACGCCCAAATTATCATACTTACAATTCTTTTCCCATTCTCCCTCGGTCTCATTTAAAACTACACATTTTACTTTGATCACCAAAATTAAAGAAATTTTTTACTGGGGTAGATGTTGTAAGCATAAAAATTGGGATAAGAGAGATAAGTGAGGAGTGGAATAGTGAATGGAAATTGTTGTGAGAAAGGAACTGAGTCACAAAATATAACTTTCAATTTAAGAAAGTGTAGTTTGTAATGAGACATTTAAAATTTAATATGTGTATTTTCAATTACTACAGAATGAGTATATACTATTTCTTTAATTTATGGAAGAAAAATAACGCACATTATTATGTTGGAAATAGAGAATTCCCTCTATTATGAAAAGTTAGTCACTTTTTTTCGTTGTGATTATGAATGAATTTTAAGGAGTAATTTAAGTTATTTTTATTTATCTTAATGAAAATTTAAAATGTGTTATTGATCCATCATATAACATATATTACCAATACCGATTTTTAAATTCTCATTATGATAATTTAAAAAACTTAATTATTTCTCAAACATCGTTGAAAAATCACTAATTCGCCGGGACGGGACGTACAATGAGAGTATTAAATAATTATAATGAGTAGGTTTAATTTTCCAAAAAAATACAGAAAGTTTACTTTTTTTATTTTTTTTAAAACTTGCAAATACTACTTGGCAAACATTTTTAAAAAACTATTCCCTCCGTTTCATAATACATGTCGTTTTAGACTTCTTCACACATATTAAGAAGTGCAATTAATACATATTAAAAAGACATATGTGCCCCTAAAAGTATCTAATTACCTAGGCATTTAAATGCTTATACAAGAAATAGTTCACAATTAATGAATAAGGGTATAATAGATAAATAAGAGTAATTCTTTCTTGGTAATAGTAAAACGTCTAGTATTTTGGAAAAAAAAAATTGCTCCTAAAACGTCATGCATTATGAAACGGAGGGAGTAGTAGTTTCTTCAAAATCTTATGAATTATAACAGAGATCCCAAAAGGGTGTTGTTATACACACCCGTAAAACTTATGAATACACCCGTAACAGTGCATTACAGTGTTGTATCATCTAAAATTTCAAGCATGCTACTGGTGTATTCATAAATTTTACGGGTGTGTATAACAACACCCATCCCAAAAAGAAAGAGTTTTCCTGCCTTAAATATCAACCAATTTTTTTTGTCATTTATTAGTCATGACAAAACTCCTGTACCATTTTGTGTGCCCGTTCCTATGCCATTATAATCTCAACCGTTTATATGCTTGAATAATATCAACATAATGATAATCTTAATGACTGCAAGCCGTTGGATCACTAGTGCCACATGGAAAGGCACACAAAGTGGTACAAGAGATCTGGAATCTTTGTCAAGCGCTCTGTTGTTCACATTCTCATAACCTCTGACACTCTTCTCCTTATTTGATCTCACCACATACAGATTTTCCACTTTCTTTTTGCCATTTTCTGTTCACTTTTCCGGCCAATCCCCGGCAACCCAACATCTTTTTGTCATTCTTTTTAACTGTTTTAAAACAGAGTCTCTTCTTTTACCGGCAAATCTGTCATTCCATTTCATCAATTCTTGCCTCCACCCCCACCTTGTCAGACTGACACTTTACAGATTGACCTTTTTTTTTTTACCCTTTTCCGGCGATTCTCCGGCAGACCCAATTTCTTTTGACTTTATTAGGATAAAGTCATTGACTTTTACGTAGCGCACCAATAGATTGTTTAGGATTGATGTGGGTGTTGAAATTTTCCGGTAATTAAAGATTAAGGATCGGGATTTGCGGCGGATACGGTGGTGGTGATTGGTTCCGTTGACGTGGGAGTGTTGGCGGATTTGAAAAGCTTTGACAGGTAATTTGAATTTGAATTTGTCTTCTTTTTTTTTTTTTTTTTTTTTTTTAGTTTTGAAATCATTTTTTCTGGGTAAATACCAATATTTATACTGGCACAGTCTATTAAATGCTTGCATCATGTACTGCATTAACTGCAGATATATACGTATACAGAGCATGAATAGATGATGATAAATGAATTAGCTTTCTCTGTGTGTTGTGTGTGTGAGAGAGAAAGAATTCACCTTAATTAACTGGCTAGGGTTTTATTTCTTGCCCCAATTCTCTCTGTACAGCAAATCAAATGCCATATAATTTGGCTTCTGTTCCTTTAGCACTGTTATATTCAATTTTGCATATCCATTTATTTTATTTGCCAAGGTTCTCCCTGTTTCTCATTTGGATCTGTGGTTGTTTCTGGTCAAGAGTTCTTGATTCTGATGCCATTTATAATCCACATACTAATCTGTACTTTAGGGTTCTAATCTTGATGGCTGTATTTGTTTCTGATTTTTTTTTTTTTTTTGCAGTATCAAGATTTGATTATCTATTCAGAAAGGCAGCAGTTGCTTTTTGTTTCTTATTGATCAGGTAATATTTTATTCTATTTCTGTTCCAAAGAGTGTTGTCCCTCTCTTGTTCATTCTTTTTGTTTGACGATACCCTTTTTAAAACAGAGGGAGCTTGCGGATTTTTTAAGTCTGTATACTCCCTCCATCCCAAAATGATATTATCATTTGCCATTCTTCATTGTCTAAAAAAGTTCTTCCCATTTCTATAATTTAGGCTTAAAATGCATAAACACAACATGGCTAGTGAAGCAAGTGTTCATATCCTTAAAAAGTTTGAATAGTCAATCATGAAGATCATTTTGGGACGGAGGGAGTATTTGAATAAAGGAACTGTGTAGTATTATTGTAGTTTGAATTTGTTGGGATCTGAATTCTGATTTAAAATTGTACGATATGGTTTTTGTTAATCAAGTAATTAAGTTGTGAAAAGGGGGATTTTGTAGGCTATTGTAAAACCTGTGATGGAATACGAGTTTATGATTTACTTGTTGGTAACTGCCAAGAAAATTGATTGTAAAAAGAGATTTTTGACTTTGAATTGTTTATAGTATTAGCTTTTAGCTTATAAAGGGTGGTGGAAGTCTTTTAATGAGATTCTTAACTTTTCTGCTGTCTTCTTCTTTTTTCTATTGTACGACACGCTTTCATGTCAAGCATTATGTTTGTTTGTTTATTAGTTACTGATTGGCCATTTTCTTGGTCAATATGCGGTGGCTAGTAGGTTTGGCCCAATCTACCATAGTTTTCAATTATTTTGGAATGATCGAGTCGATTTGAGCTATTTTATTTCTTGACCAGACTCATTGAACACGTAGCTGGTCCGTGCTCTTTGATTGAATTTTCATTCAAATTGTCAGCTAACACATCACTAATGTGCAATTTCTCTTCAATTTCAAGGAAATTCTGTTTTGTATAACATTTGTTTTGGAATGGGGTGGGTTTTTGTGTGGGGGCTAGTCAAGTCTTAGTTTGGACCGACTTGTTTGATCCTAACTTCTTTATCTTTATATTACGCCTATTAAGTTGAGCATCCAGATCGAGTAAACTGCTTTTCTGCCCCTCGTACTATGGCTCCAACATCAATTTGACACCCGTACTGCTGAAACAACAAATGTATGATGCGTACTATAGTTTTATTAGCAAAATTAACCAATTTACTATTCAGTTGTTAATTTTTTTTAACGAACATTATTTTTTTAATGGGCATCAATTTATTTTAACAAAGATTAATAACTTAACGGAAACATATGGACCTTTTTACATACATCATGTTAACAAAACTAACTTTTGTTATCTCCATCATCTTCCCAAAACAGCCCTCCTCCCCAGCTTCACCCTACCACCACCCTCCGCCTCAACCCAGCCACCACAACCCAGGAACCACCCTCTGCCCCTCCTTTCCCAGAACAACCCACAACCCTACGACTCAACCCCCACCATCGTTATCACCACCTCATCCCCTACTTCAACCACTACCACCATACCATTAACAACAACAATGTTGGAAAATTCAGCAACCTGATCTTGATTTCAAACAACAAATTCGAAAGAATGAAATAGATGAAATCAAACACATATTTTGACTTCATAAACCAGAAGGTTTTCAAACTTCAAAAACCCCACACAACATATTCAAATTTGAGGATGAAGCTTCAGATCTTTACTGGAATGTGTAAAGATTCGCCGGAATCTGCAAGTCCAAGATGAAGGCCGGAATATATGCCGGAAAATGGAAACATCAAATGGACACCAGATCTGGGCTCCCTTTAAGAAGACGAAGTCATCCCCACAAAAATTATTGTCGTCGGCCTTCAGATGCGTCACCAAGAGGCGCCGCAAGTGGGACCACCGCCGGCAATATTTCGCCGCCAACACATGCAATCGCCGGCCTTTAAACGCCAGACTTGTCGCTTCTGTCAATCCGGCAACCTATTACTGTCGCCGGAGACACTCCGACGAGACAAATGGAAAAGCCCTCTTTGTAGGAATTTCCCTCTCCGATCTTGAGATCCACCTGGTTCTTGATTTGGCCATCGACGGCGCTGACGAGTTCGATGCGTAGTAGATGAATTCAGTCAAGGGTCGGGGGAGGGTCTTTATTGATTTACAGAGTGAAAATGGTGGCGGATTGGAGGGTTCTTGTAAAAAGTCTATGGTGTTTGTTTGAGTCAAAATTGGTCCTTTAAATAATGCTTGTTAAAAAAATAACTCATGTTACAAAAAATTAACAGATGAATAGTTTTTTGGAGAATCTCGTTATGTATTTTAATGGGTGTTAAACAAGTCGTCTCAAAATTTTGTAAATGAAAGTAGGCAACACACATCTGATGTTTCCAAAGTTTGCAAGTCAAATTGATATATTTTGTAAGTACGCATGTCAATTTTGCAATAAACTCAATTAAAATTGTGTTCTTGGATTAGGTGGTAGTTTGACTTAAGATGAGGGACTAGGTGGTAATAATCCCTTTGTTAAATTATTAACATCCGTTAAAATAAATTAATGCTCGTTAGAAAAAATAACGTGTGTTAGAAAAAGTTAACGACTGAATAGTATTTTGGTTAATTTTGCTAATAAAACTATAGTACGCATCATACATTTGTTGTTTCAGCAGTACGGGTGTCAAATTGATGTTGGAGCCATAGTACGAGGGGCAGAAAAGCAGTTTACTCCATCCAGATCCTAGTCTCTTTTATGCATTTCCATTTGCAAAGTTCAGTTTAAGATTAAGTGTTAATTTATTTGCATCTTTTGATGTACAGGATTCCCAAGGTGGTTCTTTCTGCAAGAATAGTTGAATGTTTGCCACTCAGCTCATAAGAATACTTGACACCCTACCATCCCGTACAAAGTATGCAACCTGGTACGTGGTATCTCACCGTATATATTCTTTTCAGTGATCTTCTCCCCTTGTGCAAAATTTATGTTGTCAATTTAATAACTTGAGGTGTAACCCCCCACCCCACCCGGCGTGGGAGCATCCCCTTAATTTTGGTGATGAAAACAAGTTCCTCTAAAGAGAAAGATTTATTGGGCCGAGGCAATACTCTTAACAATAGTGGCAAAGCCAGGGTTTTGTTCAATGGGTGTCATATTATTTTAGACGTAAAATGTTACTCCCTCTGTCCCTAAATGAATGTCCATTTTCAAAAACTAATTGTCCCAAGAATATATATGAATCTATGCCTCTAAATTGTTCTCCCTCTGCCCCTAAATGAATGTCCATTTCCAAAAAAACTTTATCCCAAAATGACTGTCGTTTTTGGAAAAAACTTTCTCCCTAAATGTTTTTTACTGATTTTTTTCCAGTAGTTTCTTTAGCTATGCAAAACTAAATGTTTGGGAAGAGGATTACAAGAATATATATGAATCTTTGCCACTAAATTATATAAAAAGTAGAGATTTTCAGAATGTCCCTTAAAATGAAATTCAGACATTCATTTAGGGACAGAGGGAGTATAAAAACTAGAGATATTTTGATTGTCCCTTAAAATGACTTGTGGACATTCATTTAGGGACAGAGGGAGTATTTATTACAAATTTTAACAAGAAAGGGCATCAAAAATATAACTATAACTTGGTGTTATTTTTATTGAAGAAAAGTGGGGCTAAACTGAAGATGTTCCTATTATTTTAGTGGTAGAGGATAACTTTTTTAGTTTCAAAGGATTAAAATGTTATTGTAAAATATAAAGGGAGGGGGGGGGGTCAAATGACCCCCTTGCCTCTAACGTGGCTTCACCTCTCCCTAACAACAGTATTACAAGTCATCTGAATCTCAACTTTGAACAGTGGTTTTTGTTATGATCTCCACCCTCCATCGTGAAATAATAGTCTCATTTGCCATTTTTGTTTGTCCCAAAAAGATAGTCCCCAAATTGATAGGTTAAAATCATTGAACTTCCATAATTGGCCAACAAGGAACAAGAGGGAGAAAAAGAGGATAGTTTCCTTTCCGATGAGAACAATTATCAGGGGAGTAATGAAGTAATAACTTAACTTCACCAAGGATAGTGAAGTAAATGAACATAAGATGTTAAAAGAATAGTCAAATGGGGACTACCATTATGGGACGGAGGGAGTATTAAGTAGCTTCATGCATTCGAGGAGCTTAGATGCATCGATTTTCATTCTTGCTCATTGCAAAGGTTTCACGATCATTTGAATTGTGGTTGCAGCTGCATAATTACTGTGTACTGTCATGCAACTTTAATATTCAAGGAGGATTCTAAACCATTTGAATCCATTAACAGTGTTTTTGACACAGATGAACTCCACGGAAACATGAAAGCCAATCAGAATGGAATCTTGTTTCATACAAATAGCCCTGGGAGGCTTGCAGATCCACTAGCAACTGATCTTAACGATAAAGATGAGTACTGGAATACACCAGAATTTGAATGTGCTACGGATATGGATGATTTCACCAATGTTAATGGAAGTGAAATCAAAAGATCTCATCCACAATTACGTTCAGAATTCTTTAAGAAAGAGAGAGACTTTTATACTGATAAAAATGTAACGGAATATGAATTGCCTGAGTTGGTGATTTGTTATAAAGAGAGTAGTGGTTATCATGTTGTCAAGGATATCTGTGTTGATGAAGGGATGCATTCTGAAGAAAATAAGTTGATTGAAATGTCTAAGGAGGATAAATGTGATGACATTGTCAAGGGAAGTCTCGGGACGGAGTCTTTTATGCAGGATAGATTAAGATCTTTGTCAGGGGAAGAATGTGGCCTGAATGCTGCTAATGAATGTGGGACCCATGATTCGGACGAAAAGGGTATCCATACTGAGCCTAATGGATTAGAATTGGAATACGAGGATGGAGATAAAGGAAAAGGGAATAATGGTGTGAGTGAAAGAAATACTGATACCAAGTCTATACTTGTTGATGGCCCACAGTCATCGACGGTAAAAGATTGTGATGTCAGTGATGAATTTGGAATGCAAGAAAGTTCAGATGATAGTGATGAGATTGCTTTTCCCGGATGTGGTCCCACTTTGAATGCTGATCAGGATGTGGTTCAGACTGTTGAAGAGAGTGTTCCTGCAATTGACAGGCTAATGTATGATGCCTCGGCTGAGGAATCAGATTCTAATAGCATGTCATCTGGAAAAACGTTTCGTCCTCAGACATCTCTCAAATGCCTCCTAAATTCTTCCGAATTCGGAACCAGTGATGCAGATATGATGATGATGATGATGATGATGATGAACAGCAACCTCATCAGGTTTGTATTTACCGATATCTATTCTGTTTTGTACTATGTTACTCTTGTTGTTGTCTTTTTTATTGTTGCAGTAATGAGTAAGTAAAGATCACATAATAGACAAAATATCAACCATACCTTCTAAAATATGAGAGGGAAATGCATTCTTGGAGTTGATACACATTGTAATTTTTTTTATTTTTTTTTGTGTGTGTGTAGATTCCACTTGGAGACACCACGGAAATTCCTGATTCTTTATCAGATTCTGAAGAAGTAAGCATTCGTGGCCAAGTATCTGATAAAAGTGAAGTGGAGACTGGAATCATCTATTTAAAATTGGACATGGAGAAAGCTGCAGTTATTTCTGAAGAAGAAACTTTTCAAGATGATAATGATCAGCCCATTGAGGAGGGAAATTTGCGTAATCTTACAAAAGCTAGCCAAGAGCAATACAGTGTAGGAGAGACAAGTTTCTCCGTGCCAGGTCCCATTGAAGGTTTGCCAACTTATGCGGGACTTACTCATGAAGACGAGCCTTCAGATACAGCTTCATTGGCAAGACTTGTGCAGCCTGGTGATGGGGAGTCAAGTTTCTCCATGGTGGGCCCGGTTTCAGGGCGTATAACTTACTCGGGGCCAATCCCATTTTCTGGAAGCATATCTCTTCGATCAGAAAGCAGCACAACTAGCACCAGATCCTTTGCCTTCCCTGTGTAATAACAAGCTTCCTTCTTTATCGTTTTTAGATCTGTCAGACCATAGTAAAATTTTTTTACCCCCTTCGTCCCAAAATGATCTTTCATCTGCCATTTCTCATTGTCCCCAAAAGTTGTTCCTGTTTCCACAATTTGGGCTTAAAAGTAACAAAACATGGCTAGTTGAAGCAACTATTCATGTTCTTAAAAAGTTTTAATAGTCAAATGGGAAGATCATTTTGAGACGGAGGGATTATATTTTTTTGTATTATGAATTAAAATGCTGTTTGTGTACTGTACTTGCAGATTACAGAACGAATGGAACAGCAGTCCTGCGAGAATGGCGAAAGCTGAAAGGAGGCGTTTCCATGAGCATCGTGGATGGAGGAAGGGTCTTCTTTGCTGTAAATTCAAATGATTCTATTTTATTTATAGGGCGTTTTCTTGAAATTTACACACCGCAAATTCTCTATTAGTGCCGGTAAATACATATTTTTTCCATATAGGTTGTTTGAGCCAATTTTTAGCAAGTTTGAGTGAGGTTTGTTCTGAGTTGTGATCCAACG
Organism: Campanula takesimana; assembly: GCA_026119855.1. Classification (NCBI taxonomy): domain Eukaryota; kingdom Viridiplantae; phylum Streptophyta; class Magnoliopsida; order Asterales; family Campanulaceae; genus Campanula; species Campanula takesimana. The sequence goes on along the minus strand of JAOWBW010000797.1, from coordinate 161,728 downwards.
TTTGCAGGTTACAATCCTTTTAGAAATCATATGTTTTAATACAATTCATCTGGGAAATTAAATTCTTATAAGGTTTGTGCATATCATGTACCTATTAGTCAAGTGTATCAATTTTTTATTTTTTATTTTAATTTTTTCTGTTTATTTCAAGTGGACGACAGAACCCTTTTGGGTAATCGGATGAAGATACACAAATGCAGACTATGTAGATGAATATTTAGGAGGGAGACATTCATGTGTGGGAAATGCGCTAGATCGTACGGTTTTGAAGAGTTGAATATGTATGGAAACTAGGGTTTAGCTTTTTGCAAGAATATGTGTAGTAGAACTAAACTGAAGTACATAAAAAAAAAAGAGGGTTAGTGACAAAATCAACCTAAATGGTGTGAAGCCTCCTAAAAAGCAAGTATAAATATGCATTCCCTTTGTACTAGTTTCTTGTTTTTGAAACTCTCCATTTTGTGCTTTGTGTTTGCTCTCTCTCTCACACACACACACTCACACCACACACACACACACACACACACACAGTGGTTGTCTACAGGTTCCCTTGACCATCTTGATATATATATATATATAAAGACCAACCATTGTGGCCAAAGAGCAAAGTAGGAGTATATCTCAATGCATATCTTGTAAGTTTTTTTCTGAGAAAATAAGGAAGCATGGAGTTAATAGTGATCATCAGAGTGCTATGTATTAGTCTCTCCCTATTGCTTACACCTTGTGCTTCTCTCCTGAATGCTCAACTTCAATCATCCCATGACCTAGGTAACCTCTCTCTCTCTCTCTTACCAACTAGCTAGCTAGTGTCAATAACTTGGGGTCGGCTGCGCATGAATTTTCATTCTTTTTGGTCCGTCTCAAGTTTAAAAAAATGACGAGAAGTTATGTATGTTAACAATGTTGTGCAGGTCATGACCAACAACTTACTCTCCCTACACTGCCAAGGAAGCTGAAACTTAATCAAGTCCCAACTGTAATAATCTCACACCTCCTCTTAACTCACATGACATAATATACACATATACTCACATATGTGTATAGTATGTATGTATGAATATATATTTTGAGTAAATCTTGTTATTTTCATCAGGTGAAAGAGGATGGTGTTCATGAAGGTTCGAATAAGCAGATGGAAGTTATATCAGGTAGGATTCTCTCTTCTTATATAACACTCAAAACCCTTATCTAGCTTCACCATTGGGGGCATGAAATTATTACTAAAACAAGTGATATAATTTCATTACCTTGATCCGTTTTGCAGTTCCCATCAAAAAGTCTTAAATTTCGTCATACACAGTTCAAATTTTATTTTTAATCTCTTCTCTTTACATAGAATGTCCGTCCTAAAATGACTGTCTATTTATGTTCTTGATATGAATGAAAACTGACAATCATTTTGGGAAAAAAAATGAGTAGAATATATTTGAACACTTTTGGATAGTTTGATCAAGTCAAAACGTGTTTCCATAATTGGCTAAGCTAATCATATTATGTTAAAGCTAGTGATGCCTATAACAACTACTAACACTCCTTGAATACAAAGTTGTTTGGGTGGAAAAGCACACCTTTAGTTCATAACAAGATCAAATGAGTTAAAAGCATCGATGCAAAATAGTATTCTTTGCTGCTTCTTTTTTTCCGTCCCAAAATAAATGTTACATATCTAAAAAAGATTTTTGTGAGCAATGTATATAAAAAGCACGTTATTTAAGATGATTGACAAGTGAACTGCAACACTTAGTATGAGCCTAATGATCGATTGAAGACATACTTTCTAACTAAACTATAATCCCCCCCACCCAACACAAGTGACACTTATTTCCTTCCGGTTCGTCCCAGCACAAGTGACACTGCCCAAAATAGAAATGTTCTAAGATATTTATATTCAACCAACCCCACAATTTAACCCCACTCATTCTCTCTCTTCATTTTCTACCACTCATTTTATTCAATCAATACTACTACTATTTACCACATTCATTCTCTCTCTTCATTTTCTACCAAACAGATACTAACTTTTTTTTAATTTCTGTATCCCAAAAATTGGTGTCACTTGAACTGGGACGGAGGGAGTACATCACTCTTCTTCCAACATTCATTTCATCAGCATTTCAACTTTTTTTTTTCTTTCTTTTTGGTACATTAATAAGTTGAATGTTGCGACATATGAATGTGTAGGCAAATCCCACCAGAAAGAAGCACAAGTGATGCATGCTGATGCTGACGCAACAATACAAGTATCAGACACGGATATGACGTCACACTTCTTCACTATGGATTATTCCCGCGTCAGAAGACGACGTCCCATACATAACAAATCCCTCCCCGTTGCTCCATAAAACATGGATTTATTTTATTTTTCTAAAAAAAAAACAATACTATTATATTAGGTTTAGATTTTTGTTTTATCTCCTAATTTAAAGTAGTAGAAAAAAGAAAAAAGGTTGGAAACTTTTTAGTTAGGACTACAATTTTGAAAAAGAAAAAAAAAACATAAAATTAGGAAAATTGTCGAGGTTTGAGGAATGTAATGGCCGACAAGAAGGGGAGCAAAACCCTTAATTTTGTTTTGTGATATACTAAGACCCTACTTAATGTTTTTTTTTTTTTTTTTTTTTTTTTTTTTTTTGTACATCTTAGTATCTTAGTCCCTCCCATTCAAGATAAATTTTAGAAGTTTTTATATGTTTTAAATATGTACTATTATAAAGAAAGATAGCCTTATTAGTGTTTTTTTTTTTCTTAAAAGTTTAATGCATTACTTCACTCAAAAAATACAATATAACCAAACAAATTTTAATGTATGGATAAAAATCGGGATCTAAATTTAATCCCAAAATGATAAGTATTTATAACCAAAGTTTAGCTTTCAATTTTTTGAAACCAAAGGAGTACTAATTTTGTAGAGAGGGAAGAGCTCCCAAGTGCACAGTCCAATTGTTTCAGAAAATCTTGACCAATTATTTTTGTTTTAACGGTTTCTTCCCTCAAAAAAATAATAATAATTTTAATCAACTATCTGAAATTAATGGACAAATTTATCAACTGTCAAAAAGTCCGACATAATATAATAAGATTCACCCAATCCACTAATTCTCTTTGTTCCATGGATTTTCTTTTGAGTTTTGTAGTTTTGTAAACTTCAAGGTAATAGTCAAATGGAAAACTTGAACCCCAAAATTTCGTTTTGGTCTCACAAATTACAAAAGACATGTGGTGAGCTACTTAGAACGCTTGTTTGATGGAAGTTAACTTGCAAGCATACAAGTAAATATTGGATACATGTGATAGTAGGTGGTAACATTGACTAAATAATTATAAGCCAAATTATGAAATAGAGCTTCAAGTTTGGGTTGATTTACACATTTTTATGTTCTAATATTATTTGCAAAATCTCATCCTAATTGGGTGGTTGTTAGAAAATTCAGATGAATCACACGTGTACTTCACGTGAGAGAATACGTGTTGTTACATTAACTAGGGTTACTCCCGTGTGATTCACGGGCTGTTACTTATACTCATTTTAAATAAATTTTGATGAGCTGAATAAAAATGACACATTAAGAAGAAATGTTTTTACACATTGTGAAAAACTTCTTTGAACACAACATTGTCAGTAATAACATCAGTTTGGCCAGATATGGTATCATTATATATCAATATTTTTAAGGTTGGCTACATCATTTTCTTTAATAAAAGATCAACATTAATTACACCATATATTCGTTAATTACAGTAACAAAATCTAAAGTTGGAAATTATCATTTTCGCATAATATGAAACATCTTGCCTATCTCTTTAACAGTCATAATATATACACGGATATCTAATATAAATAATATTTTTTAATATAATCTTTTATAGAAACTAAACATAATTAAAAACCCGACTATCTAATCTATGAACGTGCATTAATATTGGAATAAAAAAATTAATATCATAAAACAACAAAAATCGCCCCCAAAAGTCCTAGAACAATGTATTTAAACGTTATGCAACCCTAAAAATAAATAAATCCTAATTATGCAAAAAAAATAAATTATATATATGAAAAGTCCAAAAACAAATAAAAAGTTTAGAAGCATGTTTGAGACAATAAATAACGTTTTTTGGCATTTTAAACCCTGGATCAAGGGGCAACACCCAATGACTTTTGTTTGTCTCGCTCCGACGTTCGATTTGATATGCGGTGCGTTCCGTGGTTGATCCGGAGTCAAAACCACGACTGTTTCCGCTCGCGTGCTCAAATGACTCCAAAAATTTCAACGCCTTTTGTCTGCATCAATTAGTAATTTTTTACTATATAGTGATCAAAATTCATTTTTTTATCACTAAATAAAATTAAAAAAAAAGTATCATATAAAAATCAATCAGCATGCAAAGTTGACTACTTGTGCCAAATTAAAGATAATAACATATTTGACGTTATTTATCCATTTTTCCTAATTTAGAGGTGCATGTGGGCCTCATTCTAAAAATAACGACTTTCTTGTTTTTATATTACTATAGTTATAGATTATCACCAAGCTTGTACAATAAGTTAGAATATTCCTTCAAAAAAAAAAAAGTTAGAATGTTAGAAGACAATTTCGCCCTTCATTGTTATAAAATTAACCACTTTTTTATAAGACAAAAACTTGTGTGCACACATGCATGATCCGTCTCATCCATGAGACGGGTCGGTTTTTGACCCGCCCGCCCGACCCACGAACCGGCTCCAGGACCCAGGGGTGGAACCTGCCACGTGACAGCCTCTCATAGGCCAATTTTTTTTTTTTTTTTTTTTTTTTTGCTTTTTTTAAAATTTTTATATTTTTTTTTTGGTTTTTTTCGGTTTGTCAAAAGTAATAGTTACTATAACTTAATGTAATGACTGTATTCATATAAAGTAACAGTTTGTATACATATATACAGAAAAGTATAAGTATTTTTTTCTATGTTTTCTTCGTTTGCCAAAAGTAATACTTATTACAACTAAAATGTAACGAACGTGTTATTTATATGTAATAATATTTATACATAATTGTAACACATATGTATAGAAAAAGTAATAATTCAACCATTTACATTTTTAGAGCTAAAAACACTTGATTAGTGTTACATGTAAAAGTATTACATTATCTATAGAAATATGTTATAATTTCTTTTATTAAAGTGTTACATTTACTTGTACAAATAATTACATTCATATATGAGTTGTTACTTTTCAAATTTTACTTTCTTTCAAAAAATTATATCAAAATACACAATATTTTACATTTTTTCAAAAGCATTATTACATTTCAGTATAAATGATAATTTAGATATTATTTGGGTTACATGTAATTATAGTTAGTATTGTTGGAACAATTCTTTATATCCCTGAATGCCACGCTCATTTCAGAATAAGATTGATGAAGAAGATGAAGCGGAAGCGATTAAGAACAATTACCTGTTGAATCCATATGAATGTTGTAGGGAGAAATGAAGAACAAGAAGAAGAACAAAATATGGAGAGTGCTCTTCTAAGTGATAATGTCTCTTTATTCTCTCAAAGTCTTCTAACAATATGAAGATAAATTTAGATGAGGAAAGCAAGAATTCATAAATCTCTAAGGGTTGATGGAACACCCTTTATATAGGAGACTTGATGACATTTCACTTAGGGACCACACCCTTTCAAGATAAGTGATATTATATTACCCTTTTGCCCATCACGATTAGGTAATTATATATCCAGGAATTGTACGCATTTCATTATAAACTATACTTTATAATTAACATTATAATCATAATTTTATGAATGGAAGTCTAAATGACTTGTGTTGCAAGCCATGTCCCAACAATCTCCCACTTGAATTGCAAAACAAAGTCCTTCCTTTAAATCATGAATATAACACAAATGACAACCCTAATGTGCGCACTTTATTGTCATTTATAACAATCTCGTCCATTAGCCATACAAGTATAGGACTAAAGGGGCAGTCGTTGTAATTGATTCGCAACTAAACCCACAATAATCACGTATACAAATCCAACTAAATGACATAGATCAAAAGTATAGATGTGTAGCATGGAATCATAATGAATATATACATATTCTTCCAACTAGTCCAACTTAACCAAATGAGATAAAAAATACTAGAATAATTAATGAAGTACAACACAAAACTCCCACTAAATTAAATGTTATCAAATTGTTACACCCATATGAGCAACATGCTCGTGAAACACTAGAGATGATAACGTTTCATAAATGGATCTGTTAAATTATGGAGTTTGTTCTAATAAGTTGTATTTCTCTGTTCATTTTGTACTCTTTTCTTTATAACAAGATACTTAATGTCTAAATCCATAAACCTTTTGTTAGAGTACGGAACTCCTACCTGATAGTCATATCTTAATTAATCTTTCGACACTTGTTTTGACAAATCACATTCCATTAAAACTTATGTAGCCATGTAATTTTAACAAATATCGGAATACCAAATGATCTCAATATTATCCGATTAAAAATAGGCATGTAGATCTTTGTGTTTTGTAAATACTATATCATTCTTTTGGCTACTACTTAATGTTCTTTCTGGATTGCTTTGGTATTGATCAAGCATCCCAACATTGAATGCAAGACTTACGCATTTATTAAGCTTTCTTACTGCTGATGCAAAGAGGGATATTTTCTATATACTTGGATTCATAATTAACTTTAGGACACTGTTTGAGACTAAGCATGTCTCCTTTAAAATTAGGGGTGTCAAGTGGTTTATAGTTTTGCATGCTATACCTTTTGTAATACCTTTTCTATATAGGCCTTTTGTGATAATCCCAAAATACTCCGTGAATACTCACAGTGAACTTGGATTCCTAAAACAAAAAGATGCCTCACCAAGAATTTTCATTCCAAAGAAATTTCTTAGTTTCCTTATTAAGGTTTAAAACATTACTAGCAAGCAAATATTACCCACATATAAGACCAAAATTATAATTTTTACTCCCACTGAACTTATGGTATACACAATATTTATCAAGATTCATTTTAAAACCAAATGAAAGAATAACTTGATTAATCTTTAAATACCATTAATGAGAAGTTTGCTTAAGTCATAAATGAATTTCTCCATATAGATAGTTTCCTCAATGTCTCCATTAAGAAAAGTTCTCTTAATATCCATTTGATGAAGCTTAAGACACAAATTGCTACTAGTACCATAATGATTTTAAAAGAGTTTTTAGAAGATACCGGGAAATGTTTCTTTCTTGATAATTAATGCCTTTCTTATGAGTTGAAAATTATTTAGCAACTAGATGGGTCTTTATATCTTTCAACATTACTTTTGTGAATCATTTTAGGTCTTAGAGATCCATTTATAGGTTTCACATCTTTAGGTAATGTAAAAGATCCCAAAAGTTGTTATCTTTCAAATATTTCAACTCTTTATATATGGTATTAATTTACTTATGAGAATTAGGACCATTAATGGCTTTATGGTAGATGAATGGATCATCTCCCACTAAACCTATGTGTCCTTTATTTTTCGGTAAGATACATCTCATAATTATCCGGTATTGCAATCCTTCTTACTCTATATTGTATCTCTTTAAGGGCACTTGGTTCTTCTTAATTTTGAGGTTGTTGAATTTCCTTCTTATGATCAATATTTTTATGTTCAATATTTATAGGGAACCCATATTTATTTTGAATTGTATGTTCTTCTTAAATATCAAGTACAAAATTTGAAATCCAATTGGAACTTTATGGAAGAGGTGAAGAAATGGATGCCTCTTCTTTTCCAAATTCAAAATATTACACCTAATCTCCCACTAAATTCAACATCCTCAAAGAACCTAGCTTTTCTCGTTTTTCAAAATGTTCTAATTTTCAGGTTGTAAAATTTATATATCCCCTAGATCTCTCGGCTTACCCCATGAATAACTACTAACAATCTTATGTCCAACTTGCCTTTAGTATACTTATAAGATCTACCCTTATGCTAGACAACCCCATAAATGAAGATGATTTAAGTATGTGTTCCTTATTTGTCCCAAAATCAAAAAAGGGTTTATATTAGTAGCTTTAGAGTGAGCTTTAATGAGACTAAGAGCTGCGGTTTTACTGTATCGCTCAAAATGAGTGAGGTAAAAGAAGTACAAAAACATACCTTTTACCATATCCTCAAGGATTTCATTATGTCTCTTGTTACATCATTTTTGCTAGACGTACCCGGCTTAATGTAGATGGAGACAATCCCACACTCTTCAAAATAGCGAGTAAAACGGACCTGGACGTTGTTCCCTTTTAACAATCATTTCAACCATGTATACACTATCATGATTGGACCTAATGTTCTTAATAGTCTTCAAAGTTGATTTCCAACTGTCCTTATAAGACTTGAAAACATCCATAACGTGAGTCTTTGCATGAAGTAATAAATGTATCCATATTGAGAGTAGTCCTTTATAAACATAATAACTATTGTTGACCTTTCCACGAAGGATTAATGAATGGCCCACAAATATCCGAATGTATTAGTTCTTTGAGACACTTGATGCTCTCGAGAATACTTATTCTTTTAATGTTTGTAAATTTGCTTTAAGGCATTTAATGCAAAAGTATTTTCCGAAATATCAAGTTTGTTCAAGATTTCCTTTAACATAAGCTTATCAATTTTCCTCTTGGAAATATGACCCAAACGCCTATGCCTTAAAAATTTACTTGATAACTTTTGCTTTCTAGTTTTGGTTTCATTATTTATGGGATTCATTTATTGTGTAAATAAGGTCAAGTGAATAAAGACTACTTGACAAAGTACTAGTACCATCAACATTGGAATAAAAATAAAAATCACATTTATAAAATTGAACAAAATAACCTTCTTTGTTCAATAGTGTGATAAATATCAAATTCCGTCTAAATGACGGTACAACAAATGTAGTATTTATACAAATATTACTAAGTACTTTAACAATAACAAAAATTCCCGATGCCTTGCGCTTCAACCGGATCCCGGCTTCCATATAGATGAATCATTCATCTTCTCCAGGACTTCGGTATTTCAGGCAATCCTATATAAACTTCCTTTATGTGAGTTGTCGTTCTAATATTCAACCACTATGTATATGTAGGAAATGAAACCAAATTACCCTTTATCACAAACAAAGACCAAATGACATACCTTTCTTAGCACGCCAAGCGTGATACTTAGGGCAGTCGTACTTCATGTGATTGAGGTCCTTGCAAAAGAAACATTCTTCATGATCATTAGATGATCCCTTACGCTTCTTATTTCTTGCAACCGCAACATCCTTTCCTTTTCTCTTTGTCCCATGAGAAGAGGTAGATGCCAAACGTTCCTCAAGCATATCAAGGAATGTTTTAGCATCAATATCCTTGCAGATACCGGTCAAAATGGTCTCCGGGATAACTATATTCATGATCATTAGGCTCACACGATTGGAGCGTTTTCACTTCTCCTCATTTAAGCAATCTTCTTGAGTGCTTTCATTAGAGAGAGGAGGAGGAAACGGCTCCCTTAATGCATGATCTATGTCCATATAGCCTAAGATCATCATCAATTTATTTTTCCAAGTTTTAAAATTAGTCCCATTAAGCATCGGTAAGGTACTCATAGCAGTAATCATGGATGAAGCTATAAGTAAATCTGTTGGAATTTCGAGAACAATAATGAATACAAAACATGTATAAGATACTACATAATGAAAAATGATTAATTATATCAACGAAATCCATCAACAAGACAATCAACATGACATAAAAACTAATCTTTGGATTGCGAGTTGACTCATAAATGATTGCCTTAGGTAACAAGTAATTTGAACTTATATTTTAATAAATACTTAATCTTCCTTTGGGCCGACATAAGCATCTAAGAAAATAACCTAATGTTCATTTTACTTGTTACCACATGAATACCCAAGTTTAGTCAAATGTCAAGATCTTCTTTGGAAAATTCAAGCCATTCACATATCAACTCAAACATCCAACACTTTACAATTTTAGGGTTTAAATAACGTAAATCACTTAGGCGACAATATTATTTATACAATGAATAAAATTGTCAAAGCATATAATTAATCAAAAACTTTAAGGTTTGAAAATAATTATGGTTTTGTTCAAAAGGGGAAACAAAATGATGCAGAAACCTTAAATTTTCCAAAACCTGTGAACAGTGCTTGCTCGGCCGAGCATAGAGAAGTGCACGGCCGAGCACCAATTACAGAACACTTTGGTCTTTCGACATGAATTGCACGGCCGTGCCAAACCAAACGCACGATCGTGCCAAAATGGACTGCACGGCCGAGCACCATAAAGGACACGGCCGAGCACCCCTTTTTTAGAAACATTGTTTTTCTCGACATGCAGTGCACGACCGAGCAAAACATAAGACTCGGCCGAGCTATTCCTGAGGTCCGATCGGGTCATTCACAACACCCGCCCGGATCTATTCAAGATGTCCGACCGGGCTACACCAAAGACCTGGCCGGACCATGCCCTATCAAAAACCCACCGTTTCGAAACCCTAAGGAGATCCGACCAGACCCATTAAAGGACCCGCCCGGACCACCTTTACCCAGGTTGCACCGTTTCATAAAATCGAAGTGCTCGGCCGAGCAAACCACAAGACACGGCCGAGCAGAAGCATTTTATGCATTCTGAATTTTTGTTTAAAGCATTCCCAAAGAATGAAATAACAAGTAGATCCACATGGTATGTTCTTGACAACATAGAACCACGTTATTTAGGGATAGGATAATCTTGTTTCAAAAACATGGAATCAAGTATGTAGATCCACACAATTATGCATTATACATAATCATGTTATGAATGAATAGTTAAACTTGAACCATTTAATTTAATGAACAAAACACTTTCAAACTATTTTCTGAATTTTAGATGATGATTATCAGTACTCTATGAACGAATTAGAGTCCCTAATCAACATTAAAACTTAATGATTCAACAGGGGAAATGAATCAAATTGAAAGTACAAAACTTTCCCAAAGAAGAACTCAAACTTAAACAAAAATGAAAGGGGCTCTGATACCAATTGTTGGAACAATTCTTTATATCCCTGAATGCCACGCTCATTTCAGAATAAGATTGAGGAAGAAGATGAAGCGGAAGCGATTAAGAACAATTACCTGTTGAATCCATATGAATGCTGTAGGGAGAAATGAAGAACAAGAAGAAGAACAAAATAGGGAGAGTGCTCTTCTAAGTGATAATGTCTCTTTATTCTCTCAAAGTCTTCTAACAATATGAAGATAAATTTAGATGAGGAAATCAAGAATTCATAAATCTCTAAGGGTTGATGGAACACCCTTTATATAGGAGACTTGGTGACATTTCACTTAGGGACCACACCCTTTCAAGATAAGTGATATTATATTACCATTTTGCCCATCACAATTAAGTAATTATATATCCAGGAATTTTACACATTTCATTATAAACTATACTTTATAATTAACATTATAATCATAATTTTATGAATGGAAGTCTAAATGATTTGTGTTGCAAGCCATGTCCCAACAAGTATTACATTTGAAAAAATGGGTAAAACTTGCTTTTGTTTTTGTAAAACAGGTGTTACGTTTACTTATGAACAATGTTACTTTATATGTATACAGTCATTACATTAAGTTATGGTAACTATTACTTTTGGTGAACGGCTGAAAAGCCGAAAAAATAATATAAAAACTCAAAAAAAAATAAAAATTGGACCTTTGGGAGGCTGCCACGTGGCGGGTCATGCCCCATGGGTCATGGGTCGACCCGTCTCATGCATGAGGTGGATCCCCTTGTTCTCATGGGAGACCACCTCTTTTATAATTGTATTACTATAGATTTTACATATGCGAATGACAAATTGGGGTGAAATGAGGATGTTATTTCATTAGAGGGCTGAAGTTTCAAATGGATTAATGGATTATGGGTTGAAGTACATGCGAAAGGGCCAGTCTCCTATACACCCGCCGCATGGCGTGCGGCGGGCCGGCGACCTTTTCAATTTTTTTTTAATGCCGTTTTTTTTTTCTAACTCTAACCTTCTTTTTTCCTCCCAACAAAAGTAACACTTATTATGACGAAATGTAACACTTTTTTTTCTTCAAAATGTACCACAATTTTGCTGTAATAGATTAAAGATAACATAAAGATTGACAACTACACTAATGTCACACTCTTTTAAAAGGAATGTAACACTCTTTTTTTCAAATGTAACACTTTTTTTCTCCCAAAATTAACATATGATTGACAACTAAACTAATGTTACATTTCATAAAAAATGAATGTAACATTTTTTTTCTCAATTGTAACAGTTTATATTCTTAAATGTAACATTATATCTGAAATGTAACAATTTTTTATTGAGAAAGTAACAATTGAAATGCAAAACCAATTTTTTTTTTTGTAAAACTGCTGTTACCTTTAACAGTAGAAAGTGTTACTTTTTGAAGATGGAAGTGTTACTTGTACCAGAACAGAGTGTTACATCCTAGCTGATGAGCAACTCAAACTTTTCGTGTGTAAAAAAATATGTTTTTTTTTAAAAGAAATCAAACCATATCATGACCTATATAGTTTTCTTCGTCTCGTCGAGACGAACACAACGGTATTTTTATTTTATTTTTCCGAGTTATAAATACGAAGATATAGCATTTTAAAGTTTTTGGTTTTTTTTAGGGAGTACACGTGGCAGCGCGCGACTGGGTGAACCAGCGAGTGGCTCACAGCGAGCCACGTGTCGTTCAGTGGCTGGATGAAAGACGGGCCGGGCGGGTCGGGTCGCCGGGTTTGCCCGCCGCACGGCTGTGCGGCCGTTGCATTGAAGAATTTGTCCATGCGAAAATCTTAAACAACTCATTTTTTAATAAATAAGGAAAAACATGTTTTTGAAATGTGAACATTTTTATAAATAAATGATAGCTATTTTAAAAAATGCTACATTTTTTCAAATAAATGTCACTTGTTATAAAGAAACGTGTTGTGCCATTAATGTAAATATTTGAAACTTAATGACAAGTATGACTATTAATATTACCACTTGCATTCTTTAACATAGTTGCCAATCATGTACCAACGAGCACATCAGTTAACTCACTGGAACGGTATGCACCAGTACCGGAGCGCACTGGTACACTGTTCTGAATTTACCGCACTTTTAAATTTTATTCATAATTTACAATTTATTATCTTATTTGAAGAAAAAATCTATATAGTTTTTCTAATCCTACAAAAAAAAAAAAGATGTTTTATGTAAATTTGATAAAATAACATTTATGATTATCAAAAGTTTAAGAAATAAATTTCTAAAAGATAATTGGTCGTCATTTACAATTTTTGAAAAAATATTATGGTATCCCATTGGGATAGTATATAGCGGCCGCTATGAAGTGGTTTAAGCCGGTATAGATCTGTACAGTCTGGCCTAGAGTGGTATAAAAATGGAACAACGCATAATATGTTTCATATTGGTTTTTGACCGAAACGATACGTACCGACAGGTACGAATTGATAGAGGACGTGTTTGACAACTGTGCACGGATTTAACAATCTAAACTACCATTGACTTATTATTAAAAATATCAATTTTGATGTTTATAAATGTCAATACGAATGTTGAAGCAAATACCTCATATTGGAAATTAATTAGCCATGAGTTCGCTATATAAATATCTTAGGCTGCTCCTCTCATTCCAAATTAGTTTTGAGATGAAACCTCAGACTTTATCATGTTATGAGAGTTGACCTAGCCATGAGCTTGCTATATAAAGCTACTGGCTACTCCTCTCATTACCAATTGATTTTGAGATGAAATAACACTTTATAACATTAATTAATACCCGTATTTACCATTTACCAGTATTTACCATATAGGAAAAACGCGTTTAATAAGATTTAGGGGTGTTTGACGTACTAAGCACTTGATGCTTAATACATTGTAAAGGTAATTTGGAAGTAGGGTGCCTTTGATAATATTGAGCTTTAGATGCCGAAAGTTCCGTGAGCCTCTTAATGATTGAGAATCAAAATCGTTGCTTGACCAATAAGAGGCTCAAGGAACTTTCGGCATCTAGAGTTCAATGTTATTAAAGACACTTTACTTTCAAATTACCTTTGCAATGTATCAAACTGTTAGTGCAGACAGAGGTGTTACCTCAGATGTTGCCACTGACAGTCTAGTGCTGTCTGACGAATATACTTTGTAATTTGACATTTCTTTCTAATATAATTTTTATACCAATGTCCTAATATTATTGTCTAGATGTTAGTCCATATTTCAGGTTATAATAAGGTGGATTTAGGAGATAAATACACGGAGAAGAAATTAAAAGAGAATTATGCATAAATGCCGAAAATTAGAGAAGTTACAAACATATTTAACATGTGTTAAATATGGAAAAACGTGGGAAGACTCATTCAAAGGATTTGTTGCTGATCAAAGAAGAGAGTACAAGCATGGAGAAGCATGGAGTACAAGTGAGCGAAGTTTAGACTTGGGCACAAAGAAATCGGTTGAGAAAATCATAGAAAGTGGACCAAGTCTTTGCACAATTTGTGGAGAACAAACCCACTCACTCTCCCCACTCTCTCACAACGTCCAAGGCAGCCCCAAGGCTGTTTCTTTGTGTAGCCATCAAGTATTGAAGGCTATAAATAGTGTTAGGATGAACACTTTGTAATCAAGCCAAATTTTACACACATCCAAAGCACAAAGAGCAAAGTACTTCTTGGCTCGTTAGGTCCTCTCCCATACACTCTTTTAACACTCAAATACTTCGGGTTTGAGTGTGTTTTGGATATGATAGGATCATCGTACTTTGTTTCTATTTTTGGTTACATAGATCATATATTGTATTAGCTATAAGGAACCTTTTGACTTTGTAATTGGCACTCATATTGATTATAAGGTTTTCGCCATTTAGGCATCTCAAGTTATATTTATATAACTTGAGAAAAATAATTCTTGTACTTTTGTCCGCTGCAAAACTCTTTTACAAATTTATTTTTACTCGGGTGTGTGTATTCTGTCCGTGTGTGTTATCTAGGGTGTTACCTAGCATGTGAGGTAATACTTGTTCTCATAAGCCTTTGACAAACAATTTCACAAACATCAAGCATCAATTGCTTAATACGTCAAGCACCCCTATCTCTCAGAGTGCATAGTTTTGTCTCTTTTTTTTTTTTTTTTAATAAATAATTTCACCGTCGCTCTATCTTTACACCAAGTCATCGTCCAGGTCTACTCTTTCCTTTCTAGTCTTTACTTCGACTTGTTCTACAAAAACACACACTCACACACACTGGAAAAATTAATCGATCAAAACCTCCTACAGATTCAAAAATGGACAACTTCTGGGCAAAAGCAAAGACGTTCGCCGAAGAAGCAGCCAAGAGATCTCAAGCCATCACAAACACTTCCCCTTCCAAAATCGCCGATATCGTCTCCGAAACCGCCAAGCGCTCTAAAGACATTGCCGTCGAAGCCTCTAAGAAAGCCGAGGAGTTCAGGACCGTCGCACTGTCGCTTGCCGATCAAATTCCGTCTCTCTCGATCGCCAATTCTTCTTCTGCTGCTTCTGTTACGGACGATGCGCCGTCGGATTTGGAGCTTGAGAAGTTTGGAATCACCGATGATCTTAGAGATTTTGTTAAAGGGCTTACCTTATCGACTTTCCAGAATTTTCCTATTCAAGGTTTGATGATTTTCTTATTTGTGCCGGCTGGCCGGCATTGTTTTGCAACGTGGTGCTGATTTTGATCTGTTGAGTTGTTATGGATTTGAACAACGACTGAATTGCGATTTTCGTTTTGTTGTGTCGGCAGTATTGCTTTATAATGTGAAGCTGATTGAACAGCAATTCAATTATGAATTTGTTGTTCTGTTCATTTTAGGTATTCTGCGTGGATTTATTGGAATTTGCCTCATCCATTTTAATTTTAATTTTATATTTTTTTTTCTCTGAGGGGGAATGTGAAGAACTCTTCTAAATTCATGCTGTACATTTTCCATTAAGTACATGATAGTATTCTCTGACTTGTGTGCATAGTCTTGAGATAATTCATTTTTTTTTCTCTATTACTGAATTCGTGCCTAGTTTGTGATTGGGACCAAACTGTTCTGAAACTTAAAATTGGAATTGGGATTATAGTTGATATTGTTCAAACTTTATGCTATTTATTTTTTCCAAATTTCAAAACAAGCAACTTGGTGTCCCTAGTGAACGCAATTCATTGCTAGCCTTTGGTCAATATGCAGTAATCCCTGATTCGTAGCAACAATCTTCATTGCATGAAATTGGGACTGCTTTTCTAAGTACTATCATGCTTCTTAATATGTTTGTTTATTCCAAATCTTGACTTGACTACTATTAGAATATGAAAATTGGTTTCCATTGTCATCTTCTTTTCACTCTGTTATCTATCTCTAAATAGAAGCGATTGAACTGGTTTGTTCTGTGTTTAGATGATGATGCTGCATCTGATGTGGCTACCGTCTCCAATGTCCGCCAAGATCTTTCAGAGTGGCAGCAGAAACATGCTAATCTTGTTCTCACAACCGTGAAGGTAAATACTTTTGCTTTTCTCCTAGACATGATCTTCGTTCTCATATATCATTGTATATCAATTCCTGTGTGCTCATTCCTTTCTAAATCTAAGAAGTCTATTGGAAATGGGAGTTTGTTTGGCTAGTGAAAGCAGTGTTGAAATGCGTGGGTTATGATTGTGGTACTAGAGCATAGAGACTATATCCCAATAGTTTATTATATGGTGCACGTCATTTCCCTTTATCTCATGCTGCTTGTCACTTTCACAACCACTTGCGGACGAGGGTTTGAAGGTGGCGATAGCTTAAGGACAATGTCGTCTTGTGCATTTCATCGTAGGTTTTCCCACCTATGGTGGCATTCTGGTTTTCTTTTTGTCCTTTTGTGGTCCTTTTTCTTTTTTTTTCTTCTTTTTTTTTTCTTTTTTTTTTTTTAAGGGAGGGCTATTGTTTTAGTTGGAAATTACTGGATTTGTTGTACACATACACCTCCTTCTCTCCGAATGATGCGCGTCTTGAAGCACAATGCCTGACAAGTTATTCATCATTCAGGCCTCATTCCTCCCAAAATAAAGTTGTATAGCCATAGGCTTTGATAATATTGGACACTCAGATAAGGCAACTTTGACTATTTCCACCTCTTTTCAACTTTATTCTTTCCTGCTTTTTACGCTTTATCCGTCCTTCCCAAATAATAAGTCTACTTTCTATTTCTGGTTTGCACCAAAAATATAGTTTTATTTCCACATTTCACCTATACACTTCCTCTATGCTTCAAAGTTATCTAATCTTTTTGAAATACGACATTTTTATTTTTTAATATCGTGTAGTTGGGAAATTGACTAAAGCATGTATTGGTCTTTTTTTGTGTTTAGCAACTTATGTATACTGATGCATATTTGGAAATAATGAATTTGTTTACAGAATTGCTGGTTTAATGTGGTTTAGTTGACCCAATCTTTACACCGCTCCAGCTGTTAAAGGCCCTTGCCCTTCGATAACTTTATTGTATTAACAGATTTGTTGTATTCATCAACGCATCGATGAGCTTGTGCTTCATCAATATGCCGACAACTGTTGTATCTATAGAAGTATTGAGTTGTATAAAACATGGACTATGTCATGCTAATTACTTTCTAACAATGATGTTACAGGAAGTTTCAAAGTTAAGATATGAGTTATGCCCGCGGCATATGAAAGATAGGAGATTTTGGAGAGTATACTTTACTCTTGTGAGCACCCATGTGGCTGCGTAAGTAATGATTTCTTTTTGATGATCTTAATTGTCTTTTATTTGGATAGGTTGAGGGAAATATTGCATTTACGTGTCTTGAGATCCACAAAGCGATTAAGTGACTGGTACTGGGGGTAGTGTGGGTGCCTGACAAATTTAGTTAACTTAATGTCAGCTGTACTAGAAAAAAGATGATTGGCAGGTGTCATAAAACCAATGAAAGGAAGATAATTTACGAATCGCGCTTTAATAATGTGAAATGAAGTAAACCTAGTGACTTTAACCTAGTGTTGATGGCACAACTCCTCAACATCCTAGTATCACTAGGTTCTGTAGTCACTATGTAGCTTCCGTTGAAAAGATACCTAATTTGCCCTTACAGGTTACAACATCATTACAAATACACCCTCCATCCCAAACTGATAGTTTGGTTTGACTTTTCAAACATTTTATGGTTACATTATAAGTTTTGAAAATTCAGTATTTTGAAGCCTTAATTTTGGAAATGGGACTTACTTTCTGGGACAAACAAAACGGGGAAATGGGACTATCATATTGGGACTGAGAGAAGTATAACTCTCATAACTCAATAAAAAGTGAAATATTAATAGTCATGACTCATGAACGTGTTACGAGTATGCATATCTTTTTATTACGACATTTATACTTGCTGAGTCCTTATGTTTAATTGTCATTATTAGATACGAAAGGAAGTACGTTGAGGAGTGTAAGCTACAAAAAGAAGAGCAGGCAAAAGCTGATAGGGTCGAGCCAACTCCAGTCGGTGGACAAGAAGTGGTAGGAGGAACCCTAAAAAGTAAGAGTTCAACTGCATCAACTGAGCAGGACTTGGATTCATTTCTTTTGGGGGATGAGGACAGTGATGGGCATCCAGGTACTTGTGGTTGTAATTTTATGGCTGGCTATATTCTTCAATTTTCATCCAATAAACCATACTCCCTCCATCCCAAAATGATCTTCCCACATTTTTTGTCGTTACTACGAATGAACTTCGAGCAATAAGTTTAGGTTGATTTAATTTTCCTAATGAAGATCTAAAACTTGTTATTGATAGTATTGTTGATGGAGCATCAATTAAACAATTAAAAAATCAATAGAATAATTAAATCAACCTATAATTATTACGAGTTAAATACCTTTTCAGTCCTTAACCTATTCAACTTTTTACCTTTTCGTCCTTGACCTATTTTTTTTCCCAATTTCGTCCTTATCGTATGCATTTGCAATACCATGTAATCCTTCCGTCATATTTCCGTCAATTTCACCGTTAAGTCAGCTGATGTGGCATGTGATGTAACCAATTCTGCTTAGGTGGCGGTGACATTGCTTACTTGGCATAAATTAAATACCATATGCAATTATATTGGAGTATTAAATGGAATTATATTGGAGTATTTTAATACCCCCAATATAATTCCATATGGTATTTAATTGGTTACATCATATGCCACATCAGCTGACTTAACGGTGAAATTGACGGAAATATGACGGAAGGACTACATGGTCTTGCAAATGCATACGATAAGGACGAAATCGGGAAAAAAAAATGGGTCAAGGACGAAAAGGTAAAAAGTTGAATAGGTTAAGGACTAAAATTGTATTTAACTCATACTCCCTCCGTCCCATTTCAAATTGCAAAAGTTGCCAAAAAGGGTGTCCCAACTAAAATTGCAAAATCCAAAAATTGCAAGTTTTAACCCACTTGCACACTCACATCCACTAACTATTTTCTACCCCACTTTCTCTCTCCCACTCAACTATCAACACTCACAACAAATCACCTTTTTCCCTTAATCCCCGTGCCAACCTAGTATTTGCAATTTGAAATGGGACGGAGGGAGTAATTATTACTCAAAGTTCATTCGTAGTAATAGCAAATGTGGGAAGACCATTTTGGGACGGAGGGAGTCTAAACTTACCAATAAAATTATTGCTACATTTTGCATAGTGCTAATGAGTGATTCTTGAGTTGATAAAACAGATGAGAGTTCAGTCACTTTTCCTTTCAAAAAGGACGTTTCACTTTTTGAAGTGTCCCCCATAGTTTTGTGTCAAATGAGTTGACATACTGATGCTGAACGTAGAAATTATGTCCACTGATCAACTTAAATTAGTTCAGTGTTTGTCTGAAGTTTCCTTGTCCATAGACACCGTGTCAGTAAATTGTTCTGAAACACCCATTGGATACAGTTAATTTCTGAATACTCTATAAGATTTTGAAGGACATTCACCCTAGTTGTCACTATGCCAACTTAGAATTTTGGACGTAGCACAATCAGCCAAATACTATGTCTGCATGATATGATGCCATTTTCCATGAGAATATGGACAAAAAAAAGAAAAAAGAAAGATGATCAATGTTTTCGAGACTACATCTTTTCAGAACACAAGAAGTTTTGAGCCTGGTAATGGTGTAGAGGCTATTGTTGGAAGCTTGCAAGAAATGCACTAGGAAATGCCTAGGGTCAAAATTGCCATGGTCACTGAACAGTTCCGGTTTCAGTTGGCACAGTATTAAAGTGACCATCATTATCAGGCAAACAGGTATCTTATTTACTGCCTTAGGCTGACATGGAAAAGGCCAGAAATTTCTCGAGTTTAACGAAGGTTGAAGACTAATTTTACTTTATATCCATCCTTCCCTATAATTGTTCGACTCTCCTTTTAGGCTCTTCCCAGAAAAACTGTCACATTTTTAAAAATTGCAATAAATTTTCAGTGTAATTCTAACAAGCTACAGACAAGTAAAGCATGATTCATAAAACGTATACTTGCCAAGTGGGACAGTTTTTACAGTAAACGGAGGGAGTATATATATAAAAAAAAAAAAAGGTTTAAGTGTTGTATTTAGCAGTTATCGCCATGGAGACAATTTGATCAGTATAAAAAGGTGACCGCCTGTATTGTATAGGTGGTTTGTATGACTTGTAATCTGACCCGGCTCAATATATGTGCATAAACCCAAACACGGGAATACATGGGGCCATTATCTTCCTATGAGTTGTGGTTTTGGAAAACCAAGGCCGGGCGATGTTGTATGTTCCACTTCTATGAAGTTAAACTATCATATGATAGAATTAGTGTCTTTAGCAAATACATTGACTTAGCCGCCACCTGTATTGTAAATCAGCCCTGAGTGCCCAATCTCTCTACTGCCCATTCTTCTTGTTATTGCTGGTGTTTTCACATTAAATGCATTTGAGATTCATTTTCCTCACTTGTTGCCTTGCAGATGATGATAATGATAATGATGATGATAATGATAATTTTGATGATGATTTTGACAAGATTGACAATTCGGTAAGTATTAAAAGTCTTTCTATCTGCTGCATGGTCCTTGTTCTTGTTAGCTCCATGGTTCTTTCATTATGTTACTCCCTCCATTCCAAAATGATAGTCCCATTTGTCTTTTTGTTTGTCCCAGAAAGTTCGTCCCATTTCCAAAATTAATGCTTCAAAATCACTGAATTTCCAAAACCTATAATGGAACCTTAAAACGCTTGACAAAGTTATGGTACTTGCAGGAAATCGAAGATGGCAAGTAGGTAGGAAATGCGCCAGGAAAAGTCAAGAATAGGATTGTTGTTTATGCAATTTGTTGGAGGAAGAGCAAGAAATGGTAATATAGATATCTGAAAATCGTGTTCTATCGTGTTATTAGGAGGTTTCTAGGTGAGGGTTGTGGAGAAGGTTTCATTTCTATCTATGTTCATTGATTTCTTGATTACGATAAACTGGTATGGTGTGGGTTGCTCGTACGGAGCATAAACATTTGTATAGTACATTCTCAAAAATTATGTTAGCCCTTTCTAGCTAGTTACTGCAGTTACCGCTTTGTGTCAAGTTACTCGGGCCCTTTCGACTATTGACCATGTGTCGTTTCTTCGCAATTTTAGCACCCACGTCGATGCCGATTTTGATTATATTGATGATTATTTTGAACCCAGGATTATAGTAATACATGTACAATTCCAATTATCAACAGACCTTAAACGGAAAGAAAAAAAAAAGAAGGAAAAACAGAACAATGGGCACATAAGAAATGTCCCAAATAACAGTTCCTTGAACAGAATTCAGAACCATGTAAGCACACAATCCATAATGCAATTCTGCCTCCAATTCTGCATACTAACTATAAGAATAGTTACAACTAATAAAATTATAATTATAATACTAGGATGAATACGGCGCAGCAAACAATCATTGATCGTATTTACGGTGTAGTAAGATTGGGACAAGCAAAGCACTGGTGGCCGGAGAGGGAGGAAATAGTCGAATCAAAACCAAAATTTACAACATCAAGCAAGCATCAATCATAGTTCCCCTCCGTCCCCCGCTCCAATTTGACTTCACCGTGCATATCAACACCTACCCATTTCTATCCACGACGCCACTCCTATAAACATGGATTCTTCAAGACGGCTCAACAGCCGATAAAGAAACACCACATGTACAAATTTTGACTAGCTTGTGAACAAAGGAACTGCACCAAACTGACTAAGAATTGAATCTCCGCAAAGTTGACAGCCTGTCATATCTTCATTCTCTTTTGAGCTTGACTAGACTCCTCCCGTTACTTGCATCTTGGAATTGTCCGACATGCTGATGACTAGGATGGGGGTTTTCATTATCCTGAATGCCCATCATCAAAAGCTACTGAGAACGGGTAAAAAAGAAAATAACCGCAAATGCTTCTCTTGTTGACAGACAAATATTTCCAACCCTCAAATATGTGTATAATATACCTATATACCAACAGCAATAACACACACACACACACACACACACACACAGAGTAAGCGCCTCGTGGATTATACCTTCGCGATGGGTACCCCTGGAGTCATCCCTCTGTTTACTGCATGCTTCCCAAGATCAACCTGCACCGAGATAGTGGCATGTGCCAAATCCACACCAGCATTCTGAAGAGCTTCTGTCAAAGTATTCAATAACCTGTTGCAAACACATACACCACCATCATTGGCTTCCAATGAATAAGCTTTGCTTATGTTTTTTCAGAATAAAATTTTGGAACAATGCTTGTCAAGACCAAGAAAACTGCACTAGCAAAACTTAGAAATATAGTGTGGAAAATATACGCGCACACACAGACGTATGTATGTATATGTATATAATAAAATTAAAGAACACATCAAATAAAGATTCTTTTCAAAATGACATATCAAAGTCGGACATTTTTTATTTCACTTATTTATTTATGTTGCCTGTCAGACTTGCCTTCACAATCCATCAATATTTTGTGTGGATTGAGGAAGCGCTATAGAAAGAGAGTACATGTTCAAAAGAGTAGAAGTAGACTCGACAAGAAAAAGAAAAAGTACTTTCCAGGTCATATAAATACCGAACAAGGGAGCTCCATAAAGGGATATGGAGGCCGAACAGCAGAAAGAAACAAATATTCTACCTTGTCCAGAGCTGAGTAAACTAAAGGCTCTTGCCCTCCAAAGACTCGTGCAACTTTTTAGATGATACAGCAATATATACAATATATGGCCACAAATAATATCAACAACAACAACAAAGCCTTAGTCTAATATGTCATCGTGAAGGGAAAGGTGTGCGTAAAAAAAAAGTTAAAAGAAATAGGGGAGGGCGGAGAAATAGAAAACGAAAAGAAGAGACGAAGAGACAAAAAAAAATAGTGATAAAAAAAGAATAGATATGCAATAGATAGTGAAAATGAAAATAATAATAAAGAAATAAACCCCATCACACACATGAATTTTTGCCCTCCACTCCGGCCTCTTCAACGCCATATTTTCATTGAATCCAAGTAAACTCATATCATTTTCAATCACCCTAATCCAAGTTTGTTTGGGTCTTCCCCTACCCCTTGTCACTTTATAACTTCTCCACTCTTCAGGCCTCCAAACCGGTGCATCACTCGGTCTCCGTCTCACATGACTAAACCACCTTAGACGATTCTCCCTGATTTTATCGTCAATTGGCGCAATTTTACTTTACCCCTGATCACCTCATTCCTCAATCGATCATTTCTTGTATGCCCACACATTCATCGTAGCATACGCATCTTCACTACATTCATCTTATGACCTGACACTGTTTTACAACCCAACATTCAGTGTCACAAAGCAGTGCTAGCCTAATTGCCGCGCGGTAGAATTTTCCCTCTAATCTATGAGGCATGTTGGGATCACATAGAAACCCTGTAGCACTTTTCCACTCCAACCAACATGCTTTAATCCTATGAGTCACATCTCCATCCAATTCTCCATCCTTTTGGATAATAGAAGAACACATTTGGGGAAAGTTATTTTTCGTTCTTTCTTAGGTGTTTCCCTTGCTGATGCCGAAAACTAGGGGTGGCTAATGGTACAAATTTAAACCAACCAACCACGTACCAGCCGTCCCAAACGGATTTGGTATACCAAAAGTTTATATGCATGGTATAAATATCTTATTTTGGTTGGTATACCGTACCAACTTTGAAAATTTAGTCGGTACACGATATGAATATTTGACTTTGGTTGGTATACCAAGTACCAAAATTATTTAAAAAATGTGTTAAATTATTATTTATATTCCTAGATGATGTTTGATTGGTTGAGATGTATATTTAGTTTTTTATTTAAAGACAATAACTTTTTCATTACATGTATTTCTATGTGAAAGTTCCTCATAAATCAAGTTGTAAAAATCTCCAGTAAATTGATTTAATTTCTATTGTATAATAAAATTGTAGTACATGTTTGTTTTTACCATTTTTAAATGCATGGTTCACCTTTTGTTCTTTATATTGTTCACTAATTAATGGAAAATGCAAAAAATTGTTCAAATAACATTTGATTTTTTTTATTTAGTACTTCAATTCATACTTGGTAGAGTACCACTTACCGACCATACCAACCAAGTACCAACCGTACCAATAAGTTGGTATACCGACTTCGGTGGTTGGTAATGGTATGCATTTTCTTGTACCATGTTTAATTTGGTTGGTACACGGTATAGGCAAAATACACTTGGTATACCAACCAAGCCACCCCTACCGAAAACATGAAACCACTCAAAAAGAATAAGAGATCCACTCCAAAAAGATATTGGTCACTACTTAATTCGTCCCAAAATGCATGTCCACTGTCTAAAAGTGAAGTATGTAATTTATTTGGAGAAAGGAAATCCCTCCTTACTTCACTTATCTAAGGCAAAAATACTTCTTAGGCACAACATCCATGCCATATAAACCATAAACGAATCAAAACAAAGTTCAAATGGAAAAGTATCTTGGCCCCCATACAGAATTCCGGACCTCAAAACCCTACAATTTTGACATCTGGAGTTCAACAAAAACAACAACGGGGGGACATATTTACTGGCAGTAATGGTCTGTAGGAGGTGGATTACCAGAGTCAAGTTTATTAGTAGACGTAACTACGAAGGTATCAAGTGACTGACTCCAATATCGCTCAAATGATAAAATATCCATCCAATAGATAAATTGCACCCTTTGAACATGATCTGACACCGATTTAACCAAGCTGTCCCAGCCCCAAACTGGAAATCACTAAACCACTCTAAGTTAGAGAAAGTCACAGCTTTACCCTGACTTCTAATGTTTGGCAAGCTAAACAACATATTTGGGTGTCATTAAAATTAACACAAACAGAAAATTTGAATCATAAGATGACACATAACCAAGAGCACAAAAGAATAGCAACATACAGTTTCATCTAGGATGATAACATAGATGAATCGTGAAAGAATATTCCTCATCAAAATTAATGATATAAGAGGGAAAAGTAAAGGATTCTTGAAAAGTTGAGAAACGAATATCATAAAGTTGCTTGATTACTCACCCTTGCGAATAAACGCTTGAGATGCTAATGGTTCCCCCTTCAATGGTGAGCTCCTCCTGTTGATTTCCATCACTAGTGGCAGGACATTCGGGTGCATGTGCATCACATAGCGAGCCCCGAAGAATAGAGTGGGAAAATCCACCATCCCCTTGGTGGACAGGAACAGACATGCCAGCCTGTACACGTATGGGCATGACCATTGTATTATTTATTAGTTCAGGAGGTTGCTCCATCACTTTACATGAGACATCTCCACTTGGATCAGATTCAGTTGGATTCTGACCAAGTGCCTGCAACGTTGCTGTGCTTGTGCCATTTTTGTCATCGAACCTAGCAGGAAAAGGCGAAACTGGGGCAGCATCATTTTTAAGGACTTGAGGATGACCGACAAAATTTGGGACGCGCCAGTGACTGTTTCTCTGTTAAGAAGAGGAGAAAGAGGAGGGTAGGTAATGTTTTGCCTTGGCATACTTCACGATTGTACAGAATAAGAATTCAGCATCGCTCCTTAATCCTTTCAACAACAGAGAAAAAAGTGGCTTAATATGCATCTCACTTTCGGAACTCGATAAAAGATATCGGCTCTGATCCTCGAGAAAGTAAAAATTAAGCGATTGATTGTATAAAGCTTTAATTGGCTAAGGTCAATGTCTGACAGTGTGGAACTTAAGAAGAACACATGAAACAAGACATTTGCTTACTTAAGCTGCCCTAGAGTAGAATAATAGAAGAGCAGAATACAGGTGGCTGTTGAAACTTGTCTCTTTCTGAAGCTATCAATTCAACATGACTTTGTGACTATTTGAAAACTTTGATGTCTATGCATATTTGTTCAGGTTCAGTGTAAATGGTTATTTTAATCGATGGAATGTAGTGCAAGTCTATATCTACAATTTTCTGGAATCACTACTTTTTGTACATTTGCATATTTGTTCAAGTTCAGGGAACATTATCCTGCTTAGGTTTGAACAAAAGTGGTGGGATGTTTCAATGATGTCTTCAGATAACATCTTGGACACCATGGAGGTTCTTAGATATCTTGAGATAGGTGTGATTGGGTCGGAATGGTTCGATCTTATGGAATTCGTTTTTCTTTTTCAGCTTTGGAGTCTGTAAGAGTACTATTTCTGTAGTATTAATAAAATTGCTTCAGTTTGCCAATCACAATATAATAAAATACGGCAAACGTTAACCCAACTCATGAATCATGTTCAACAATCCTGCTATCTATTGTTTTTGTTAAGCCAGGGCTATCGTCTCATTGCATTCTTGGATTTCAAAACATGCCCTATTGTTGAATAAATACTCCCTCCGTCCCAGCACAAGTGACACTTATTTCCTTTTTGGTCCGTCCCACAACAAGTGACACTGCCAAAAATAGAAATGTTTTAATATACTCCCTCCGTCCCAGCTCACTTGACACTTATTTCCATTTCGGGATGTCCCTGCTCACTTAACACTTCCCAAAATAGCATATTTTTTATAATTTTATAATCACTCTACCCCACCACTCATTCTCTCTCTTCATTTTTCCACCACTCAATTTATTCAATCAACACTACTATTTACCCCACTCATTCTCTCTCTTCATTTTCTACCACTTAATCATTTTCTCTCTCTTCATTTTTCACCACTCATTTTATTCAGCCAACACTACTATTTGCCCTACTCATTCTCTCTCTTCATTTTCTACCACACATATACTACCTTTTCTTAATCTCCGTGTCACAAAAGTTGGTGTCACTTGTGCCGGGATGGAGGGAGTAATACCTAACTATCCTTCTCTCTGCCCTGAAATATAATGGCATGATATTTGTCAGCTAGATTCAAGTTTTTTCCCAGTGACATTTTGTGGAACTGAAAATACCTAATTTTATTCGAGCATGATATGAATCTTGATCGTCATTGTGTATTGTGTATGCCTAAGATACTAACTTTAACATAAACTGCCTCGCTGGTTTAACATATCATGAATTAAACCCAAAGATTATACTATGGCACATATAATACTTTTCATAGCCACGAATATAGTCATTACCCAAGGCATCAACTTCAAAGGCTCTGGATTCCAGCCTGGGTATGATCCCTCATACTTTTGTACCTTTTCTTGTAAATATTGTACATATTCAATCACCTGCATGCATAAGTCATAATAAGCCACCAAAGCTTGATATGTAAAACATACAGTATGTTTTATACTTGCACATATTCATACCTCCAGTAGGAATGATGCCGTATCTCTTTTTTGGTCACTATTTGGTATCAAATCTCTCAATATCTGGAATCTAAAGAAAAAACATTTAAAAAAATCTTCAACTGAAGGTTCTATGGGCAAAAACATGGGTTATTATCATACTGAGAAATAAAAACTCTTCCTTCAATTCCTCTCTAATCTTGGAGTGAAATGCCATGTAGTTGCGTAATGTCACAGTTAACAAGTAGTAATACGGTTTAACATGCATGAAACTCATAAGCTAAATGATTATGTCAGAATTTGTTACTCCTTCATCTGCAAAAAGGAGAGTCCTCATTAACAAGCTGAATTTTCTATATTGTACTTTTACTTCTTTTTACTTCCTGTAACTTGCCCTAGATCACATCATTTCCAGTGTGGGCTGTAAGAGAGAGATCATATCTTTGGAATGAACTAAAACAACAACATTGCCTTAATCCCAAAATTATTTGGGGTCGGCTAACATGAATCGCCGAGTAGAAACGCCAATGAAGAAGTGAGAAACAGTGATGTTAAAAAACGAAAAGGTTTCAAAAAGTTTTTAGAATGAAAAATGAAAAAATGAAAATAATAAATAATAATAATAATAATATAATAATAATAATAATAATAATAATAAGATAAAGAAAGAAAAATAATAGATATTTATAGCTTAATATCTAAAACACGGAATTTTATCCCCAAAGTAAAACGTAAAGTACGACTTGTTCAGGGACGCGAAAAAAATTCTTAAGCTATAGCAAACTTAACATTATACAAAAGTTAAGATAGATTTTCCTCTCAACTTTTGATATGATAAAATAGCAAGATGACAGTGAATATTCTAAAATGCTTAAGTTACAACTTTTTAGGAGTAATAGTCTCAGAACAACACACTTGAGGGTCGACGCTCAGTTTTTCAACGTTTGCTGGCAATATGAGGTGCAAGGGCAACAAGAGTAATTGCTCAGTTACATTTCATCAGGACATAAAGAGGCTATAGAAGGACCGTTGGAAACCTTGAAATAACTGCAGTCAATTGAGCCTTAGATAAGAATGTACATTGATCGCAAATTATCTGGGCTGTTAAAACAAGTATGCCTAAGCCACTTCTACAACTACCAAACTTTGGTGCAAATCAATGAAAAAATATTTGGTCTCTGATCTTCCACACTCAATAAAAACGAAATAACACCAGAAAGAACAAGTGAGAAACCTTATTCTAGAGAATTACCTTTCATTGATCTTGCTCCTTCGACGTTGCTCCGTGACTGAATGCTTCGACCTTGTTGCATTTGCCTTATCACTATTCTTCCCATCTGTTCCAAGTACGAGATTCTCTTAAACAAAAAGTACACTCTAGGCATCAAGACACCCAATTATAATCCCAATATCAAGAGATTAAAGTTAAGTACAGAACTCTTCGTCCAAACCTCAAAACACTAGTATTTCACATTCCCAGTGTATAACAGACTAGAATCAAACACTGTTTCAGACCTCAAATAACATAAACACACCTCCCAATTCATACATATTAAGAGAAACAAAACCAATATATCAAAATTCAAAACATTAAAACACCCACATCCACGTTCCCATTCAAAACATGTAAAGAAACATCTTTTTCAAACCTCAAAACCCCAAAATTCCCTATCCCACATTACAACGTGTCAAAATCGAACAAATCCATCACTACCCAATACACTCGTATTCACATTCACAATTCTGAATTTAGGATTTAAAAACTAAAAGCAGCCAATTTCTGAAATCTCGGGTACCATTTACTCATCACCAATTTATACCACATTGGTATTTTCACAAACACATTATATGCATACCTTTGTTTGAATTGGAAGGAGTGGCATCCTTTTTGCCGCCAAATTCTTCATAAGCGTCTTCTTCATATTCGTGATGGCCTCTTGCAGATTTCATTTCATCCTGAAAAGAAAATTCAAGAAGCCCTTCAATTAAATTTCAAGTTTTGAGCTAATGGAAAGAGAGGTCTATTTACTTAATCATAAATAAAGTGATGAAAGAAAAGGTAAAGTGAGAATTTTACGATTTAATTGAACTCGTCTGAGAATTTTGGAGGTAGCCGGATAGGGTTTGAGTTGGGGTAACTCCGCGGTAACGGCAGTAAACAGAGAACCGGCTTTGATGATGAATATGCAAGTCGAGATAGTCGAGTCGACTCGTGACTTGCGTGATTTTTAATTTATTTTAGGGCAAATAGCACATTAGTGCCCCAAAGTTTCATATGAGTTGCAATTTAGGTCCTAATGTTTCAATGTTAGCAATTTGGTGCCTAATGTTCACCTTTTGTGGCGAAATGGGTCTTTTTTTGGATGGTCATGGATGGAAGCTAACGAAATTAACGAAAAATTAAACGAGGTTCTTTAATAATATCTTTTCTTACCCAGAAACGCAAGTTGACGTTGTGGGAGTAAGAGAAAGCATGGGAGAAGAAGTGATGTGAAGGTGGCCAGTGGCTGTGGGTGGGTGGGGTGGGGGGATGGAGACAAAGAAGGTAGAAGTTTAGGTTTGATTTTTTTATTTTTCATTTTCAAGCAAATTTAGGTTAAAAGAAGTTTTTTAACGCTATTATCTATGGACTGATATTTAAATTTAGCCTTTTACTTTTTTTTAAACATAATTTTAGCCCTTTACTTAAGGAATTAGAATTATAAATGACTTTAATGTAAGGTATTTTAATTTTATAATTTTACTACTATACAAAAAATTATTATTTTAAATGATAAACAACATTTTACTTTGATATTTATTATGTGTTTTTTTTGGTTAGTTAAAATATACATTATTTTATTATATATATATATATATATATATAAATTTTAGGAGTTGTAAAGTTTTTAACAAAATGGGGTCAACATAAATAATTATTAAACTTTATGGGTAAGAAATGGGGCAAATAGCACATTAGTGCCCCAAAGTTTCATATGAGTTGCAATTTAGGTCCTAATGTTCCAATTTTGGCAATTTGGTGCCTAATGTTCACATTTTGTGGTGAAATGAGTCTTTTTTTGATGATAATGGATGGAAGCTAACGGAATTAACGAAAAATCTAACGAGCTTATTTGGAACTTGCATTTCTTACCCATAAAGTTTAATAATTATTTATGTTGACCCCATTTTGTTAAAAACTTTTCAACTCCTAAAATTATATATATATATATATATATATATATATATATATATATAATTTTATAATTTTAGGAGTTGTAAAGTTTTTAACAAAATGGGGTCAACATAAATAATTATTAAACTTTATGGGTAAGAAATGCAAGTTCCAAATAAGCTCGTTAGATTTTTCGTTAATTCTGTTAGCTTCCATCCATTATCATCCAAAAAAGACTCATTTCACCACAAAATGTGAACATTAGGCACCAAATTGCCAAAATTGGAACGTTAGGACCTAAATTGCAACTCATATAAAACTTTGGAACACTAATGTGCTATTTGCCCTTTATTTTACCACACCCTAACTATTTCACACATAATAAAAAATACGTATAATTAATGCATGCATGTTAAAAAAAACTCAATTACCCTTAAAATGATATCCATTTTTTTTATGGTGATTAATTGTTTAAACAAGAGATATTTCACAATAATTAATAGGGGTATAATTGCAGAAAAGAGAAAAAAATATTTTGATAATAGCAAAATGTCAAGTATTTTGAAACAAAGTTTTACTTTTAAAGCGCAAATATTTTGAAACAGATTGAGTAATATGATTGTAGTACGGACATAATCTCTCTTTTCATTCCTATTACTGAAATAAATTATTGTTTTTATATGTAAAGAATATGAATAATACTAGGGGCACAAAAAAGTCATAAAATCTTGCTCACAAAATCATATGTGTAATGATTTTATTGGTATTTTTAATTAGAGTGTGACGGGTCCATTATCGATGCAACCAATAAAATATCGCCACCTCATGTTGTGTGCAAGATTTTGTAAACTTATTTTGTGCCCCTAGTATTGCTCAAAGAATATTGGAGAGATTGCAATTGAACAGTTATAAGACCACCTCAGTAATATTCAAACCAAACAATGTTTAGTACAACAAAGTGATCATCATTCTCAAACATAATAACGAAGACTTATTTGTGGAATTTGTTGCAACCTGATCATCCCAAATGATCCAATATTGGCCCGGCCCGGCTCACGATCAGTTCCATTTTATAGCATGCACATCTCAACGGCACAAAAGTTGAATATTCCTTCTATCCCAGAAAAATAGTTTAATTTTGATTTTTTATGGTCAACAAAAATAAACTTTGACCAACCATTCACCATTGTTGACGATCTAATCATTCTAGTGAAATTCTACAATTTGTAATGGATAAATCATCAAGTGATTTATCAATAACAATTTTTAGAATTTCATTGTGATCATTAAGTTGACACAAATGTTTAGTCAAAGTTTATTTTTATTGATCATAAAAAGTCAAAGTGAGACCATCTTTCTGGGAGAGGGAGTACTATATAATGTGTGAAGTAAAAAATGTAACTCTTGTAACAAACGGAGCAGAACACTAGTGGTCCGGCCGGGTCCCTAAGTAGGTTCGGTCGGATCCTACCTTGGGTCCGGCCGGGTAGCATAGTAGGTCCGCCCGGATCTCCTCCCTCCAGCCCCTTTTTCAGTTTCCTCCTCCGTTTTGATTTCTCCTTGATTCCTTCCAATCCTGGTATGGTTTGAACTCCTTTTCCCCTTCCGTATCCTTACGGTTTTAGGACTCCAATCCTAACAGTTGGAGGAATGTTGAACATGTTTGATTATAATCAGACTCCAGAGTCGGTAACATGATGATACCCGGCCTTATTCTCGTTATGCCTGTACTTCATATCGAGCATGTGACTGAATTTTCGTGTGGCATTAGTGATATCCCCTATAGCCCTTATTGATGTCTCCAGTCTACTTTGAAAATATGCCACACACCTATAGAAGGAAGTCTCAACAATTCTTGAAACATGCATCCCACGAGCTCCTTT
This sequence comes from Campanula takesimana, assembly GCA_026119855.1. NCBI lineage: Eukaryota > Viridiplantae > Streptophyta > Magnoliopsida > Asterales > Campanulaceae > Campanula > Campanula takesimana. Next base: position 128,857 of record JAOWBW010000797.1, on the reverse strand, counting down.
CATCACCCCATTAAAAATTTCTGTCAAATTAGTAGTCTTAATCCCATACCTATATCCACCATCATATGTCAAAGTCTATTTTTTTCCATCCAAAAACTCCCACCATTTAATTGCCTCAGGGTCGATTATAAGAATCTACCTCAGATACATTTTCATCTTCCGCTCTTGGGTGGTGCTAGCCAACACCTTTGCGACCGTCTAGAAAATTTGCTCTCATATGCAACATGCACCATCTGCACACAATTGTTCGTGGCCAGGAGTTCTTTGCAGTGGTGGAAAGGATGCCAGCATGACGATCCAATATCAAGCAAACTTCACGACCCCTAATAACATGTTTGCAAACAAGCTCTAGAAACCAATTCCAGTTACGGTAGTCCTCTTTCTCAACAATAGCGAATGCGAGATGAAGCAAACTATCATTCGCGTCAACACCCATGGCAATAAGTATAACCCCTCTATATCTTCCATGCATAAATGTGCCATCAACAGAAATGACAAGACGACAATAAGAGAATGCATGTAGACAAAGGCCAAATGCCCAGAACACAACATCAAACGTAGCTTTAGTACTAGGAGGAGGTGGATTCCAATACTCCACGATGGTTCCAGGATTAAACTTTTGGATAGCTCCTAACAAACGTGGCCAATTTTCATAAGATTGTTTCCAGTCTCCATAAGCCTCTGCAATGGCTTTTTGTTTACCACACCAAGCCTTCCTATATGAAACATCCTTCCCATGTCGTGCTTTAATTTCCGCCCTCACAACTCCAATCTTCAACTCAGGATCAGCCTTAACCATACCCAAAACTTCTCGTCCTATGAACTTAGCATCTAAGTTAGGATTATCTTCGCTAATTCCTCTAGCCAAGCAACAATGAGGACTAATGTATTTGATTATTTCCAATATGTACCGTTCTTCAAACTCGCATTCACATTAAAATTGCATGGAAATCTTTCGCCCAACACTCAATAATCCACTTATTGGGTGTGCTCCTTTTTACCTTGAACCGCAGATTCTTCTTAATATGAAACATCTTCATTTTATGTTGAACCTCGAGCTTCTTTGCAAACCGAAGACCTTTGTAAATTTCTGATCATTCCTCTTCTGCATTCCGAACATCAAACTTATATTGGTTATCATCATAAATCTTTGATCCTTTCCTAATATCTTAATAAAATTGATACTCTGCTCTACTATGGTATTGATTTTGCTGCTCTTCATAAGGAACCAATTCCACTCTCAAATCTTCCCTTACCCCATCATCACTAACATCAGTAGCACTATCCCCATCGTCATATCCATCATCATGATCTTCATTTATGTACAAGTCAATCATCTTTTCATAATCTTCATCTTTCTTCATTAAACAAATCATCTCCCTCTTCCTCGCCCCCTCTGTCTTCCTCTTCCTCTTCCTCCCCCGCTCCCTCTTCCTCTTCCACATGTCTTGATGTACTTGCTCCAAAGTCCCACTCACGGTGGCAGCTTAAAGAACCCATCTGAAGGGTATCCACATCAAGACCATATTCTTCCTCTCCCTCCCCCTCTTCCTTTCCCTCATCAACATTTACATTATCAACTGAACTTATCTTAGCATACAACTGTAAGCTACACATCCCAACAAACTGAGCAGCAACATCAAACATGAGGTCCATACATGCATCATCCTCATTGATAAAAGGAATGTAATTTGCAACCCCATGACCAATTACATGAGGATATCTACAAATAACTTGCAATTGAGCACAATGTTGATCTACACCAATCGCATTACATAACCTCTTAATCAACTTCTAGTATACTGTAATATACTCCCTCCGTCCCAAAATGATATTTGAAAACTTAAAACTTGTTATTAACACACCATCAACAATACTAATACACTATCAATAACAAGTTTTAGATATTCATTATGATAATTAATTCAGCCTAAAATCATTGTTCAAAGTTTCTTCGTAGTAACGTCGAAAAAAGTGTGAAGATCATTTTGGGACGGAGGGAGTAATATATATTCTCCCTCCGTCTCAGTTTAAGGTTCTTACTTTCCTTTTTGGTATATCCCAGTTTAAGATTCTTAGTTGCTTTATTCCTTAAATGGCAAATGATGAATAGTGTTTTGGACAATCTTGTCCTCATAAAGTTCATATATTACAAAAAACCATCATTTACCCATCTACTTTCATCCACTTGTTTTATGAATGGACAATTATATCCTTCACACATTATCATTCTTGACTCAAATTTGTCTTGGTTCCTTAATAAGCGTGTAAAGTCAAACTAAAAACTTTAAACCTGAACGGGAGGGAGTATATACATACACACATATCTAGACCTGCAAGTGCAAGGTACATGCAGCAATATATGTTGGACTAGACTTAAATCAGTCGAACTTTATGTGCACTAGAGAAATGCTTAGCTGCAGCCACCATTGTTTTCTCCGGCCCAGAAGACGCGGCTTTAGCTTTTGAAGCAGCCTTCACATCCTTGCCACCATCATCGAATACTCCACGGAAGCAAGAGATGACGGATCTCACAACTGAAGAAGACGAACAATTAGCTTTGTTTTCCTAATAACTCATCTTACTTTAATTAATTAATGGAAATATTTTTTGAAACTTGCTAACTTATTTTCTTGTAGGTATGAATTAGTTTGTACAAATGTTAATATATATATATATATATATATATCTATATATATATATATATATATATAGGTGCTCAAATGAGAACCTAAATACCGTGAGAACCAATCATAACCATTAGAAAAAAAAATCAAGGGTCCATATGTAAGATACAATTGATACACTTAGATACATTATAAAAAAATCGATATTACACTTGGATACAATAGGTTAATAAGTATTGTGTGATCTTAATTCTAAAAGACTAGAACAGGCTTGTGAGGTGGCAGTGTGAAGTAAGTCCACGATTGATCAAGAACCCGTCTAGGTGAAGAAAAGGGATCAATTATGCTATGATTATTATTTTTGGGATTAAAGCTGGAATTTACTGGTCATTAGATTTATCATGTTAATTAATGTGTTTATCATTATTTATATATATATATATAATATATATATATATATATATATATATATATATATATTAGGTGCTCAAATGAGAACCTAAATACCGTGAGAAACCAATCATAACCATTAGATTAGAAAAAAAAATCAAGGGTCCATATGTAAGATACAATTGATACACTTAGATACATTATAAAAAAATCGATATTACACTTGGATACAATAGGTTAATAAGTATTGTGTGATCTTAATTCTAAAAGACTAGAACAGGCTTGTGAGGTGGCAGTGAAGTAAGTCCACGATTGATCAAGAACCCGTCTAGGTGAAGAAAAGGGATCAATTATGCTATGATTATTATTTTTGGGATTAAGGCTGGAATTTACTGGTCATTAGATTTATCATGTTAATTAATGTGTTTATCATTTATTTATATATATATATATATATATATATATATATATTATATATATATATATATATATAGGTGCTCAAATGAGAACCTAAATACCGTGAGAACCAATCATAACCATTAGATTAGAAAAAAAATCAAGGGTCCATATGTAAGATACAATTGATACACTTAGATACATTATAAAAAAATCGATATTACACTTGGATACAATAGGTTAATAAGTATTGTGTGATCTTAATTCTAAAAGACTAGAACAGGCTTGTGAGGTGGCAGTGTGAAGTAAGTCCACGATTGATCAAGAACCCGTCTAGGTGAAGAAAAGGGATCAATTATGCTATGATTATTATTTTTGGGATTAAAGGCTGGAATTTACTGGTCATTAGATTTATCATGTTAATTAATGTGTTTATCATTTATTTGTATTTTTGTAATTTTGGTATATAGGCTGGAAACATCTTACGTGCCTAAACTCTTAACCTTGGAATTCAAACTCCAGTTAAGGTGACAATCCGAATGGGTTGTTGGTCTAAGGTGAAACAACGCCACGTTCCAAATTACATTTAATTATTTTACTTTAAATTATAAAGGGCTATAAGAATATTTTTCGAAGGATTTTAGGATTAAGTAATTAACGAAGGGATAGGAGTTTCTTTTTACTATAATTGCGTCTCAGAATTCATCAATTAATACGATTGAACTTTTCAACTTGAACCTTGCCAACCAACGAACTTTAGCCAAATTAACCGAGAATTTAGACTACATCAAGCACTTAAATAATCAAATTTTAGTAGAGTTAAGAGAAATTCATAAACAAATACCTACAAAACAAGATTTCAACAGTTAAATTATTTATTAGAAAACTCGAAACCTCGACAAATATTAGAAGCAAAAGAATTATTACATAAAGTAGAAAAACAAGTCGTTAAATTAGAACAAGTTATTACTACAGTTAAAGGTATAGTCGAAAGTTAAAACTGGAAACTAGAGAATATATACAGGCTTTAAAGGAAGCTAACATTTATAAACCCGAAGAAAATAAAGAAGAAATTACTGGATTTACATCTTATAGTGGAACTAGTAAGTCCGACAAAACATATCCAAGCTTATTTAACTTCATTATAAGTTTATTATTACAAATTATAGACAAACTAAATAGAATCCTAGACATAGTAAATAAACCACAGTCAAGTAAACCAACTTTAGATAACGACTTAGATAAAATAATTAGTGGAATTAATAAATTAAGTTTAGGTGAAGAAGTAAAAATTAAGCGAAAACCGTTACCATATTCACATTGGGTACCAAGAAAATGAATAATCAACAAGATAGAAGCTTTTTAGGAAGAAGCCGAACATTACAAGAAGCTAGGAATTCAACTAGCAACATACAGGATCAAATTACATCCGATAGTTTTCTTAATAGAATTATAAGAAGAGGATCGGGATCTACAAGTAACCAACAAACAGTTCAAATAGAAGAAGAAATAGATCTAGAAAGAAATATAGATTTATATAATCAACATCAATTAGATATATTAAATCCTAGAATATTGTATCAAACAAGAATATTAAACCTTAATACAACATTAATACGCAGTAGTAGAGAAGAAAGTCTTAGAATAGTTGACAGAACTGTAACAATAGATTTATTCTCACCAGAAACAATACAAAAAATTAAACAATCTGGAAAACATTTCGCACACATAGGCTTAGTAGTAATTGGCATTAAAGCCTTAGGAAGAAAAAATTTAGGGACAAAATTATTAGCTCTAATATTAGATAAATCATGGAAAACAGAATTAAAGAAGGCAATTATTTCAGGAATGGAAATAGATTTGAGCCAAAATACAGCACTATTTTATTGTACACCAGGAATACTAAAAGACATTAAAGATCTACAAACATTAAAATAGCTCTTCAGACAAAAGGGTATGAAAATTATGAAGGAAATAATATTGTAATAAGTATTGGAACACTAGGAAAAGCTAGTAATAGAAGTGGAATGAAATACAAGGTTAACATTGAAGGAATAGTAAATACAATAGCTTCAAAATCAATACAAATGATAGATCCGATTAAAATAGACCCGGAAGAATTAGCAGGATTAGAATGGTCGTTAGACGACATAAAAGAACAGGAAAATGAAATATTAGTTCCAAGACAAAGTTACATATATGAAGGATTAAATGGATCACAAAGTTTAAGATTTTTAAATTTAAAAAAGAAACGGCTAAAAAAGAAGATGAAGATGAAGATAAAACAGAATACAATTTCATGAATATCGAAGAAAATGAAGAACCTACATACGACACAGATGAAGAAAATACAAAACCTATCTATGATACAGATAATGAAGATGATGAAATTATTTTTGGATTCGATAAATTCGAACAAGAAGAAAATGACTTTAGTATAATAGATTATTTAGAAATGGAACCATCTACAGGATTTAAAATAGAAGAAACTAGCAAAACATTTGAAGAAATAATAAATAAAAAATTCACTGAGTTAAATATTCAAGAAGAAGTAGATGATATGATAATAGAGTGTATTACAGAATTAGGATGGACCTATGAAGACAGTTATAATAAGTTACAAGAAATATACAATTTACCCTTGGTAGAAAATATACAACAAGGAAAAACAATGATATCAGATTTTTACAAACAAGAAAAGGCTTTTATGGATCAAGATATGATCAATACAAGAAAAAGGGCTAAAATGGAATGGATAGAACCAGGAACATCAACAGAAGATGTAATAGGAAGGGAAACGTGGAACCCTCCGATACAACAATATACAGGAGAATCTAAATACATTAGTCAAGGAAATAGGTTACCAATAGGAAACCTCTACAGTGGTAGTATGTTATTACTAGAAAAACAAAACCTCAATTATGGGGCGATGAAAATTAATATGGGAACAAATAGTAGTAAGACTATGGGATACAAATAAAAGAGATAGTATGGACATGTTTTCATATTTAGAAACAACATTAGGCCCAATAGCCTTAGGCATCTGGCAAAGTAAAAAAGCCCAAGACCCAGATGAAATAAATAGACTAAAGCAATAGGAGATAATCCATATAATTTCACAAGTCAAATAAGAACATTAATATTAGGAGTAGATCCAGCTAAAAACACTACTCTCATACAAGATACCTATTAGAAACTTAGAACAATTAAGTATAGCTGACATGAAATACAAATGAGTTTAACATTAGACTTTACAAGATTACTCTCACAAACAGGTCAAGCTATGGACGATGACCTTTGTGATAAATATTTTGTTAAATTACCCGGAGATTTAGGACAAACATCCATGAATCTTGGAAACAACAATTTAGTGATAAAAAGAATCTAGGAATAGGACCTAGAATTACGTATACATTTACTATATTAGAAGATAAATGCAAAGAAGTAACTTAGTAGAACAACTAGGCGAATACAAAATAGAACCTTTAGAATGACAAATTCAGATAATGAATCGGTCTACAGTATTTTATAGTGATGACGAGGATAGTCAACTCACTAAAGTAACATATACATAATGATAAAGAAGAAGAATGTAACATAACTGGATAAATAGACGAGGAAATAATTATATTTAATGCTTAATTGTGGATATTTCCCTAGTATAGAGAAAAGATCACAATGTAACATATGCTTTAAAGAATCTGTTATTTATGTCTAAATACATTATATAATCAAAGTATGACTATAGAAAACAATTCCTCAGAAGAAGTCAATATAAAACTGATTATAGAAAATAAATAAACACGAAATTACAAATGAATTACATATTTAAAACTGTTTAACATTGAGGATAGAGTCTCACGAATAGAAAAACAGTGTACAAAATAAACAAAATTGGGAACCTTCAATACAAGAAGATTTTAACTAATATGTCTACGGAACATACGTTAATCCAAACAAAAAACATTACAAAATAGATAATCTACAATGTAGATTATGGTTAGATAACCAAAAATATTTAGATCTTACGGCATTATTAGATACAGGAGCAACTAAAAGTGTAATATCACATAGTATGATACCAACACAATTTAAAAAGGAGTTACCTTATAAATTAGTCACAAGAACTATAGAAGATAGACTAATGACAATTACACATTATATCGATCCAATAGGGATACAATTTATAGATTTCTCAGAAATTACAGTTTAAAATATGATATACCCCAGGTAAACATTAGTCCTGAATATGTAAAATCAAAAGATTTCATATTAGGCCTTAATTTTATATTAGGATTACAGGGTGCAATTACTATTACTAAAATTATATTACCTTAAGCAAACACATTTATAGTATACCAACCACCCTTAGATATACACAAACATCAGAGTTAGCACAGAAGCGTGGTGGACTTGGCCATTAGAATTTTTACGCCAAAATCCACCCTAAACAAACACGAACATAGAAAATGAAACATTGAAATTATTTACAAATATGTTAACACATGAGTTAGAAAAGGCTTGGACATAACAAAAAGTAATAATCATCCTATCATTCTACACTTAGAAAAAATAGACTAATAGGAGAAGATATTATGAATTCGAAAGTTACATATATATGCCAAGTTTAAAATAAAAAACCCTGATATAACTATAAGAACAGCAAACATTGAATATAGTCCTCTAGATAAAGAGGAATTCAAAAACCAGATACCTGAAATGATAAAACAAAAATTAATCAGAAAATCAGAAAGTCCACATAGATCAGCAGCATTCATAGTTAGAAATCATAGCGAAATAAAAGGGGAAAAGCTAGGATAGTCTATAACTATAAAAGACTAAATGATAATACAGAAGATGACGGATACAATATACCTAATAAAGATTCATTAATAAATTTAATACAAAAGAAAAAGGTATTTTCAAAATTTGATTTAAAATCAGGATACAATCAACTCAAATTAACAGAAGAATTTAAACCATGGACAGCCTTCACATGTTCCGAAGGACAGTACGAATGGAACGTGTTAAGTTTCGTTTAAAAAATGCCCCTTCGATTTTTCAAAGATTTATGGATAACATATTCCTTAAAATATGATTTTGCATGGTATACATAGATGACATTTTAGTAGCTAGTGAAACCATTAAAGAACATGAAAATCATTTAAAACAGGTGTTTAGCGAAATTAAAATCATGGATAGTATATCAAAAAGAAAATGGAGCTCTTTAAAAGAAAATATCCTTTTTAGGATTAGAAATAGGAATGGGAAAATAGAATTACAACCCCATATTGCTACAAAAATCATAGAATTCCCAGAAAATTAGAAAGTTAAACAAATACAAGCCTTCTTAGGTTTAGTAAATTATGCTAGAAAATTTATTCCTAATTTATCAAAACTAGTAGGACCGTTATATAGTAAAACCACAAAAAAACGGACAAGACATTTTAACAAGGAAGATATAAAATTAGTAAAAGAAATTAAAGAGGTAGTTAAGAAGATTAAACCTTAGAATTACCCCTAGTCACTGATTACATAATAATAGAAACAGATGGATGTAAAGAAGGATGGGAGCCGTTCTTCTTTGTAACCAGATAAATATTCACCTAAAAATAGTGAAAAAGTTTGCGCATACTCTAGCGGAAACTTTAACAAAACAGGACTAAATTGGACCAGTTTAGATTATGAAATACAAGCTTTGATAAATGCCTTAGAAAAAATTAAGATTTTCTTGAATAAAGAATTTACAATTAGAACAGATTGTGAGGCAATAGTCAAATTTATAAAAATGATCAAAGTAAAAAATCAACAGGACCATATGGATTAATTTTACAAAACATAATACAAGGAAGCGGATATAGTATTAATTTTGAACACATTACAGGAAAAATAATACTATTGCTGACCTTTTATCTAGAATTTGAACAGATTGTTTCATGGAGAAAGACAAAGGATTTAGA